>LPNX010030001.1:193269-266031 GCA_001517045.1 Pseudotsuga menziesii | reverse complement strand
TATTATTCAAACTTATAAAATATCTTCAACACATTTAGATAATTGTATGCAACGATAGACTGAATAAATACAATGATGTGAACTGAAAGAAAATGGACTCTAACTATTTTTTTTATGTAGATGGTGATGACAGTGGCTCAACAACTTTTTTTTTTCTTGGCATGACACCACGAATTTTCTTTGCTTTTTTTTCAGTATTTTTTTGGGTTTTCTTGCCAAGATCACGAATTTCGTTCTTCACCAATCTGTGGTTAGGCTCATATTTTATTGCATCCTCAAGCTTGTCATATACCAACCCAAAACCTGAAGATCTTTGTCCATACGTACGAAAACCGTAAATAAATATTTGTTGTGTACCAGTGATACCAAATTTCTTCCCTATCTCCTTTTGAATTTCTGGTTTGGAAAGGTTTCCTCTTCCAGGATGTAGAACATGTATCTAAAATCGACGCCTCAACCTTGGTTCATCTATCAAGTGTCTGATGCATACTGTTAGACGATGAGGGATTTTTTTTACATCCATTTTTTATGTGGATTTGAGGTAAAGATCTGAAAAATAAAAACATTAAAAAAATAATACAGATATCAAAACATTAAAAAAATAATACGGATATTCAATCTCATAAACAATTTAATAAATAAAATCTATTCACATAGCTTTAATGCATATCACTATTCAATCTTATAAAAGATTTAATAAATAAATTCTATCTACACATATCTTTGATGCATATCATTATTCAATCTCATAAACAATTTAATTAGAATTAATGAGTTCGATAGTCCTGTTTTGCTTATTATTATGTGTGTGAAATAAAAACACCATTGGGATATCATTAAAAAACACTATGTTTCTCTTTATTTCTCACTTTAAGATTTTTTTAAAATTGCATGAAAAAGGATAAAAGTATTGTCTAAATAAAATGTATGGTAGTTGTTATAAAGTTGAAATAAATAATTTTTGAAAAAAAAAACTTGTAAGCACCTTTGAAACCGATATATTAAGCATACGATACAGCTTAAAAGATCTATTCCTATACAATGGATGCAAATTTAGGCACATACTTTTTATATTAGCACATGGAAAAGGACAGTCTTCATTATGGGTAGAGTCCTTTTGGATTATCTCTTTTTTTATCAGCTTTTGTCCCCCATTCTATGTCACAAGGTAATCAAAGCTTTCAAGTTTCGAGGGAGAGGTGAAAGAGAGTGGCTCCTGTGATTGAAAACCCTCGGGGAGAGGCGAGAGAGAAAATCTAAAATACAAAATTGAATATTTATAAACACAGTGATGTTTCGCTGATTGAGTACTTATATCTGAATATTTATAAACAAACAAAAACTTTTTATTATTTAGGTTATATTTCAATCAAATGAACACGAAAATAAAATAGTAAATATAGTTAATCATAGGTTATATTTTAATCAAATGAACACGAAAATAAAATAGAAAATATATTTAGTCATGGACTCGAATAAAAACTTATATCATAAGCATAATTAATATGTTTAACTATAGACTGAAACAAAAACTTATTATGGCAGAATATGATCCATTAGTGGATTATATCGAAAGACGATATATTTGGCGTCCCCTCCAACTAAAATCGACAGTTTGAATTATCTTCAAACTAAAAGACAATTTTAACACTACTTTTTTTTTACTATGTGATATCAAATATTGAATAACATAAACTAAAGTTGGGAGTTAATTAACATAAAAAGACAATTTTTATAAAGTAAAGGTTAATTTAAACTAGGAACTTTAACGATAAAGTAATAAATATCAAACTAGATATTATAAACTAAGATATTTTGTTCCATGTACAATGAGTTGATGTCTTACAAAAGTAAAGGAACACCAAATCAAATTTAGAATATACCCTTACGTGTTCAAGCATTAAGGCCCAAGAGTATTCGTATTATACAGAATCCAGATATAGTTAGACATGGAACCGATTCACATGCAAAAAAAGGATTAAACAATTCGGGACAAGAGTTTATATATTCAACATTGGGGTGTATTGAGCCTGAGTTAAATTACACGATGGACCATGGGTGAGAACTATATGACAGGGTATGGCGTTTACAGAGGTGCATTGATATAGTTATAGAGATACAGAGATAGGCTCACACAGAAATTCATTATGCTGAGGTAAAATTGGATGATTAAAGATAGTGATTATACACAGCCATGGTTTTATATAATAATACAGACAGTCAGGGTTGTGTACATACAGAGATCTGAATCATCATACAGCCTATACTGAGGACTGTTTATGCAATTGAAGATTCCTAGAAGGTAACTATATACTTACAGATGGCTGAGTTTACATATAGATCAAGATTCAATACTATACAAATGAATCGTTAAAGAGTTCAGACTCCAGGGATCATTTACATTCGGGAAAAACAATTTCCAAGATTTCGTGAAATTTACACAAGGATACAGTTGTCGGGAATAACTTCAAGGCTTCGTGGGGTGAACGACACATTAACTGCAGGATCTTTTTAGTGGATCTTCATGTAAATCTATTGGTCCAAGCATCCTCACATTTCACACCAGAGTAGAGCTCGACAAAGATCGTTTCGAGATGGAAAACAACTTGATAACGGCTACAAGATCTAATGCGATAACGTCAACAAAAGATCGCTTCACTACAAGTTTGTAACAAAGGAGATCTCATCGGGAACTGCTCCATCTATTTTTTTATTATAAAAGATCGCAACAATTTTACCAAAAAGTCAGAAGTAATAAATGTATTCGATGGCTTATAGGGTTGAGCGTTACCATCATTCCCATCACATCGTTGAAAAAGCATGTTGTTGAGATGATTTTTATTGCTTGCAAGCAAAAAGAAACTGAGACTTCATATCACCGACAAAACTATCATTCAAAAATTTCAGTTACCACCGAAATCCCACGAATTCATCAGAGCAAAGGGAGTCTTTCGTTTTTTTTTCTTACCTATTTTATTTTCTATCTTGTGTACTATTTTATTTTCTATCTTGTCAACTTCGAGGCGGCCTGCATGCAGAGATACGAGCTGATCTTAGCACTTGTCCATATTGATATCGAACAACTCGACCATTTGATCATTAAGCCAATTTGTCAAATTGCAAAGGATTAATTGTTTACAAAGAGGAACGGATTTGACAATGATTTTAGACATTAACACATGAGTGGATGCAACAGTATCACTTCATTCGCCAATAATGGTAATAATCACCAACAAATCGTTACAAAAGAGATTATCCTGCCATCATTTCCTAACCAAGGAGGTTTTGAGATCATTCAATGATTATGGAGAATTATGGTGATCGTTTACAATGCGGTTAAGTTGTGCCACAAAGAAATGCCACCTGATTCTTATGCATCAGATTTGAATTTAGATCAGTTGAAAATTTCAGTTAACGTCAACAAAAGATCGCTTCACTGCAAGTTTGCAACAAAGGAGATCTCATCGGGAACTGCTCCATCTATTTTTTTTATTATAAAAGATCACAACATTCTTACCAAAAAGTCAGAAGTAATAAATGTATTCGATGGCTTATAGGGTTGAGCGTTACCATCATTCCCATCACATCGTTGAAAGATGATTTTTACTGCTTGCAAGCAAAAAGAAACTGAGACTTATTATCATCGACAAAACTATCATTCAAATTTCAGTTACCACCGAAATCCCACGAATTCATGAGAGCAAAGGGAGTCTTTCGTTTATTTTTCTTATCTATTTTATTTTCTATGGTGTAAACTCAGGAGACCAAATGCTGAACCGTGCATATTTTATTCCTTCAGGCGCCAGTGCGGCCAATAGCTACGCCTTAGCTAGCGTTCTCGGTGGAAACCATTACCGGGTAAAGGAACAGGGCGATGAGGAGACTAAAGCAAAAGCAATTGCGGTGCTCATTCTCGGCGATAACCTTCCTAAAGCAGACCAAACTGGTTTCAGAGAGGAAGCTACAGTATGTATCCAGATTTTTCCAAGACATAAGGGTAAAGATCCAACATATTGCTTATCATTTAATACTTTTACATAGAAAGAACGGCTAGGTTTCCATGTAATTTTTCCAGCTCCAAAGATTTGTATCAAAGTGAAATCTAAAATGAAATGGATAAAACGTGATTTGAATCGAGGCACCCGTAGGTCCTGTTTACTTCACGGGAGAACATACGAGTGAGAAATACAATGGATATGCATTTAAAAAGTTTTTTTTGGTAGCAGGTTTCCACAATATAAAATTTCAGGGTTACCTTTTCTGCACAGGCGAATCCGCGAATGCTCCAGCAACCGGCGAATGCTCCAGCTACGAATCTGCGAACGCTCCAGGAGTGCACAGGAATGGGGAAACTGGTTTTTCGAAACTGTATCAGGATTGGGTTTTCGAAACTGTATCAGGACTGCATAGGAATGGGTTTTCGAAACTGTATCTTTGGGTTTTGGAAACTATCGCTGGGATCTCGTCCGCGCTTATCTCCTCCACCGCCACGTCTCCCAACAGACCTTTAGCGGTTAACAGAATCCTCCACGAGTCCAGCGAATGCTCCACGACTCCACATATATAGGCGCTGGCTAACGACTGACGACCTCATCTGTTAACAAACACTCCTAACTCATCTATTAAAAGATCAGACGATTGGGATGATCTTGAGCATCCACTTGGCGGGATTTGCAGGATCTTGATGATCCGCTCAAGCAAGTCCATCCCCCCAAAATACCATTGATAGACGCCTATCAGCGTAATAATAAAATTGATTAATGTAGGGTTTTTCCGGAGAATTCGCAGTAGTCATTTTGTAAGTCGATTCTCTGAAAAAACCCTACATTAATCTACCTCACCGCAGAAACTTACAAACTGAAATAATAAAATTGGTTATTTCAGTAAAAGAAGCGCTCAAAATTTGTTCAAGTTGCAGAACATCTAAATGGACGAGGAAATATCAGGTTGTGTGAAGAGACGTGAAGCAAATCCAACATAAAGAAATTGCTGCGAGAAACACCAATCGTTGATTGAGATAGTCGTTGTTGCATAAATTGTGAAGAGTTGTCCAAGAAATCGGAATCAGCATGACATAATACCTAAGAATTTTTTTTGAAAGAGGAATGCTCCCAATTCACTGCAAAGAAAAGACCATCGTTTAAAAGAATTCGTCCTTGAAATACATACACCCAACCCAGAAGGGCGAGATTGTTGTAGGTCGATTAAAACAAGTGTAAAATCGCTGGCCGATTTGCGTGTGGAGGAGTAGATAAGCCGTTGAACGTCCATGTAAAGATAAGTATCGTGAACAATTACCTTGTATTTGCTTGGAGAAATCCCGAAGGAAAGATGCGAAATCTCTAAAATCCCACACGCATAAAGAAAGGTAAATATTCTCAATGGAGTTGATGAAAGCTTAATTTGTCGAAGACGCCATAACTACGTGATTGCGAAAGGACAATTCTTTATAATATGAATGTTTTCATGTTAAATGGGAGTTATCTATAAGAATTTTTTAAGGTGAATGTTTTGAGTGGTGGACAGTTTTATTTTAAAAAGGTATGTTTCAAGCCATGAATATCTTTAATAAAAGATGTTTTGAAGTTACGAAAGGGTTTTAAAAAAGGATTAGTAAAATTTATAAAGAAGTTTTGAAGGCAAAGTTTTTAGCCGAGTTAATGTTTAAAGCTTTGAAAATTTGTAATTAAAAGGTGTTTTCAAGTTATGAAAGGGTTTTAAAAATGTAATTAAAAGGTGTTTTCAAGTTATGAAAGGGTTTTAAAAAAACATTAAAAGGTGTTTTCAAGTTAAGAAAGGATTTTAAAAAAGGGTTAGTAAAATTTTATAAAGAGGTTTTGAAAATTTGTTTCAGTGAAAATGAATTTTTAAAAAGTCAAAGAAAGCTTAAAAGTGTTTTTTGAAAATGTTGAAAATTTGTAAAGAAGTTTTAAAAATGTTATAAAAGAATTGTGAAAGGGTTTAAAAATAAAGTGAAGTATCAAGGAGAAATTGTTATTGGTCACAGGAGAAGACTAAAGTAGTCTAGGAGAGAGATCTCACACATATCAAAAGAGAGAACAAAGAGAAGAAGAAGCATATTTTGCAAAGAGATATGGAGAAGATTTAGTTGTAACTGAACAAAAGAATGAAGATGCATTTGTGTGTGTATCAAAGATGCCATAGAACTTTTTCTATTACCCACCATTGGTTTTCACTGGTAAAATATATGGTATGTGGAATGTTAAAGTTAACACCAGATTGCATGCAAAAGAGTCATGGGACATTGTTTCGAAGGGATGTGTAGAACCCACCTATGAAGAATATTAGAAAAAGAATAATGTTGTATTGTCTCTCATTCGACAAGATTTGGATGTTAAAATTTTACCTAAAATTGAAGAAGTAATAAGCATCAAGGAAGCTTGGAGTATTCTGGAAAATGAGTACAGTGAAAAGGGGAGCTTTGTACATGTAGCAGAGCATGAACATGAGGAAGGTGAATCCCACTACGTAGATACACTAGTGGATGATGAAGTTGATGAAATTGATGCAGAGCATGAACATGATGAAGGTGAATCCCACTGCGTAGATACACCACTGGATGATGAAGTTGAGGAGCAACTCATGCAATGTCTACATCTAGACATAGATTGAGAAGCATAGGTAGAGAGAGTGAAAACAACAAATTTTGATGAAGAATCTGCAGCAGCATAGGAAGAGTAAGAAAATAATACATGATAATGATAAGGTAAACCAATTTAAATTTGAAGCATTGTATGATGAGGAAAATTTATTTGATGAAGAATTGATGAAATTTAAAAAAAAAAGAAATGAAATTGATTGATGAATTAATAAATGGAAGATACAACCCACTTGGAAATGAGAAACAAGTGGATGATCGAGAATAAGATGAAGATAATATAACAATGGAATTTGTTGAAGATATGGATGGTGTTGAGGATGAGTACTCTGTAGAAGTGCCAGAGCAGTCAAACGTTGTATTTGTGCAAGATAATCTAGAAGAAAAAATAGTTGATAAGATCTTTGCAAGATGGAGCCTTGAAGATCTCTGGTATTACCAATAATGGTTGAGTTTGTAAGAGAACATTGATTTGATCATTTTTAGTATGCTTACTAATGAGTATATTGAGTGGGATTGTGACATACCCACATTACAACATTTGAAGATTGAGATTGCAGCCCAAAATGTAAAAAGAATTCATTGCTTATCGGATTCATGGACTAGTATGCTTACCATAAATTAAGTAAGCTTTCTTTTAACACATAATATTATATTATATACATACACACAACTTTTTCTCATTTTACAACATATTAAAAAAAAATTATCCTTTCATTTTCCTTTATTTATTTTATTATATAATTAAATTAATAAATAAATAATATCATAATTCCTAGCTACTCTTCATTACATCGACATTCCACGTTTTTATCATTGAATATGATGCCTTGTATTTGGAATCCAATGCTAGCATGCAATTCATTAATAAGTAGCATGCAATTCATTAATAAGTAAAAGACGCCTTGGGAAGAAATAGGGGTTGAAAAAATGACCATTGCTTACGTTGAAATGTTGTACGAGGTAATATCTAGCTACGAGGCTTGAACTCCTCGCGTAGGCTTCTTAAAAGTAACTAACCAAGCCATAGGCTTTTTCATGCTTCGCGAGTCTCGGGGGGCTTCTCAAAGTATCCAGGTCTTGCAAAGGACAAATGGTTGACGAATCTGTCCTATCAGTCGCTCTTATCTTCGTTCATTTCGAAATATAATATCATACACTATTATGTTCTCGAAATATCTTCTCGCCTGTTTACATTTCTTTACAAACAATCGATCTCCTCATCCTCGGAGATCTTGAATGCCTCATCTCCATATGCCTCGAAAGAAATAAACTCTTTTTAAAATCTCTGCAAATGATGTTATATATCCCCAGCTTTGCACCACCTTGTAGCATCTGGTTTTCTGTACTGTGTTTTGTTTCTTCAGAATTGCTCAGTTTCTCTCATGATCTGAGTTCCATTGGGCAATTATTATACGTGTGGCTGTAAGTTTTCATAACAATCGAGATTTTCATGATTCAATTCGGATATATACTTACTTCGATCCATGATTCAATTGGTTTAGTTTTATAATGTGTTTTGATAGTTCTGGCAATCAGCAGCTACTAATTTCTGTTACTGTTTTTGCAAAAGTTTTCATTGCATATTGACTGCAAGATGGTGACATTGGCGGATACATTTCCATCGCCAAAAGAGGAGCCGAAGGAAGAGGAAGTTGCTTCGGACTCGAATTCTGTTGAAGAAAGTAACTCTCAATTGGGACCTGTGAGACTAGCCCATGCCTCTGCAAGCAGTCTCTTGTATTATTATCGCAGATCCAAAATTGTGCGTTCAATGGCAGCCAGAAAACCTCAGCGTTTTGTTGTGCCTGCAGTGAAGCTCATGATGAGCTTCCATCAGATCGAGTACAGTCAGCAGACGCTGTTTTACTCAACCAAAGGCTACAATTTCTCGTTGATCGTTGAGAAAATGAAACAGAGCTTGTCGGAAGTGTTGGTGGACTTGTATCCACTCAAATCTCAGGGGGGCATTAAGAGCATTGATGCAGGAGTCGATTTCATAGAGGCCTCCGCTGAGTTTACTCGTGAAGATGCTGTGGATTCGAATGATCCTTCGGTTCTGGGTCAGCTCATTCCCAGCTATGATACGCTGGATGGAAAGGAGATAGTGTCTCAACCCAAGAGTAATCTTCCATTGCTTCTGGTTCAGGTGTGTATATATATTCTAGAGATGTCTCCCATTGATATATATATATATGAATGAGAGAGAGATCCATTGCTTCTGGTTCAGGTGCAATATTTTGAGGGAAAATAACTTGTTTTGCAACAGGAAGGAAAGAAAATTTAGAATGCACTTATATTCTTTTTTATATTCTTTTCTAAATGCATAGACAGGAGGTTATTTATTTTTGAAAGTGTCAACCAGATCATGTTCATAAAAATTTTGATTTGGGTTTTATCCTAGATCAAGAGGTATAAATCCGTTTTAACGTTACAAAAATAATCGAAGATCAAATCTAACAAGTCACAATGATGGAGTTTCAGAAAGATTCTTACAGTTATAAAATCCCTTATTCCAGCTTGCTCTTATAGATTATCCATTATCTTCTATCCCCTGCTTGCTATTTCACATTGCAGAAATTGAAGATCAAATCTAACAAGTTACAATATGATGGAGTTTCAGAAATATTCTTACAGTTATAAAATCCTTACTCTTATAGATTATCCATTATTTTCTATCCCTTGCTTGCTATTTGACATTGTTTGTTGGATTTGTCAGTTGCAGTATATAAACCCTGCTTGCTATTTGATATTTTTAATGTGAGAGGATTGGTCAGATGTAGCATATAAGCCCTCATGAGGCTTTGTCATGCATAATAACCAATCACTAGTAGTAGAATGGGTCATTGACTGTGAAATACTCGAACTTCAGATGCTTACAAATCTGTAAAGTGCTCTCTTTAAAATTTTGAGCACAGAAATTACTATGAAAAACTCTTTATAACCTTCTCTGAGTAAGGATCTCTCAAGTGTTTTATTCTATATATGGTATGTATAGTCTGAAGTGGTAGGGCAGTTGGTAGTTGCAGTTTACTTGTTCAATGTTTGTATATGAAAAGTTATTATGAAGGAATAAAATAGACATAAGGCTGGTTTAGTTTAGGATGGTTTTCATTTTTGTACAAATATGGTGACAGCACTTTTTTAGGCTAAAATTAATCAGCTTGAGGCAGAGCAATGATTGCTTCCCTAGGTTTATTGTTGGTTGTTGAATTTCAAAGTGGTGAGATCCAACAGCCAGCAATGAACCTGTGACAGCAATCATTGCTGTGCTGCAGGCTAGCTGGCTAATGATGGCCATCTTCTTAGTGTACAAAGAATTCTTAAATTTAATATTAGAGTTGACTCTAACCTAAGTTATAACATTAAGATTGACCTAAATTATAGAACCACACCTAAATTATAAATTAACCCTGACCTAGATTATAAAACCATACCTAAATTATAAATTATGACCTAGATTATAAAACCATACCTAAATTATAACATTGGAATTGACCTTAACCTGATTGTAGAACCATACTTAAATTATAAATTATAACATTGGGATTGGCCGGCAGCATGCTAAATGTTGCTTGCCTTATTGCCTTATAGAGCCACGCCTATGTTATAAATTATAACATTGGGATTAACAGTAACATAGGTTATAGACCCACACCTAGGTTATAAAGTCATCCTTCTCATCTGGGATTCCTAGAATTGGAAAAAATATGTATGATATTATATAATTGTTTATCTTTACTGCAACTCTGAGTTTCAGAGTGGAAATAGCTCATGTTATCATAGAAAATAAAATTTACACATGCACTTGTATTGGATTGACTTAATGGCTCCGAGGTTATATGTTGTGTGTGTTAATAATAAAGTAGAGAACACGTATTCTGGGTTTGATCGTTATTCCAGTGCAGTGTTTATTGGTGTTGTTTATGTTATGTGAATTGCAGGTTACGGAATTAAGAGGAGGAACAATGGCGCTGGGGTGGGCAACGAACGACAGCATGATAGATGCAATTTCTGCAAGGCAATTCCTAACTTCATGGGCTCACCAGTGCAAAGAAGATGCAGGGATTCCTGATCTGAGCATTACAGAAGATGTGGAACACGAGAGCCCTCTGCTGGCTTCGGCGCCTCAGTTAATTGAGAGCAGGAGATCTTGCATTCGAAGCGCTGAGGTGCATGCAGCACAATGGATGCCAAACATACCGATGCCCCCTGGTATGGGGTCAAAATTGAGGATGAGAACGTTCCGCTTCAGCGCTCGGGCAATGGAGGGCCTCAAGAGCGTAGCCAACGCCAGCCACGGCATAACTAGAAGTAGAAGAAGAGGAGGTAGTAAACTGCAGGCCATGATGCCCTATTCCTCCCTCCACTCGCTGGGGGCTCATCTGTGGAGAAGCATTACGAGGGCCAGGAATCTCTCCGCCACCGCATCCACGCGTTGCTCGTTCAGCGGCGTCGATATAAGCGATCTCGACGATACGGTGCCTGTTCGCGGCACCTCTACTGCCGGCACTCTCGCCAAGCGGAGCCTGGCCTTCGCCGCTGCTCTATTGCAGGAATATAATTATGAACATGATTACGTCACTGCTGCTAGTCTCAATGGCGCCGACTTGTTTCCTGCTGAGCAAGAAGCCGCGGCCACCGTGACGAGCATCCAAGAGAACATAAACATGGTTTACGTCACGAAATGTGAGATGATGAGCCAAGATTCAGATTTTGGGTGGGGAAGTGCAATGACAATGAGAAGTACCAGTACCAGTACCAGTAGCAGGTGGGAAGATGGGCGAGTGACCTTGTTCGGAGGGGAGGAGGATGGCAATCCCAGTATTGATGCAGAGATTATGCTGAGCCGAGAGGCCATGGAGAATATAGAATCCGACCCTTCATTCATGCTTTCCTGCTCTTGAGCGCTAGAGCATTTCATCTCGCCGTAGAGAGCATGTTTCTTGAACTATAAATATATATAATAAAACTTTAAAGTCATGTAGCAGTTCCATAGGTCTCAATGGAAGAAGTTTCAGAGTGAAAGCTCTTTCTGCTCACCGCCGTTGCAGTTTTATATAGAGAGAGAGTATTGTGATCTCTTTTGGGATTATGTAAATGCTTTGGCATAGGCAGATGCACCATTTCAGGTTGCTCATTAGAAATAGATGCTCACTTTTTCTTTCTCCTGCTCCTGTGCCCCTCTGTGGAAGCTTGCTCCGAACCTTTAGAAAGCAGGTTCAGGTAAGCGGCTGGGCAGGGACGAATGTTGCAACAACCAGTTGATGTTCCCAATTTTCAAATAAAATATCTATTAAAAATAGAACTTTTGGTATTTTACTGAAATTGAAATAAATTAGCATAAAATGTAGAAGTACTAACCAGCAAAAAGTTTGCAGAAATATCATGTAGAATTATCCAAAACATGAGGTAACTAGTTGTAATTCAGTGAAATAAAATTAATTATCTAAGTGGTGAAATATATATATATATATATTTTGCTTTGTAATTATTTTTAAGTGGATAACTTTTGTAACTATTAATTATTTTTAAGTGGATAACTAGCCATTTATAGCAAATAACTAGAAGAATGTGAGATAATATATATATAAAGAATAACATGTAGCTACGCATGGATAACTCAAAGTTAAGCCCATCTAACTAGAAGAATATGAGGAATAAAAAAGAAATTCCAAATTATCTTCTATTTTATAGCTATCTCTTAGCCATTTGCTCTCTATTCATTCTATCTTTATCTCTCAACCATCAAAGTTAAACCCATTTAACTAGAAGAATATCAAGAATAAAAAGAAATTCCAAATTATCTTCTATATTATAGCTATCTCTCAGCCATTTAATCTCTATTCATTCCATCTCTATCTTTCAACCATTTAATCTCTATCAACCTAATCCACTAACTATGTGAGTGTGCTAGTTATTATATAAATGTATTTTCATATAAAATTAAATATTTTACATTCATTAAAAATTGATAATTAAAAATGGTAATTATTAACACATTATTTTTAATATTTTATATTAATAAGATAATTACAAAAATAATGTTTTTTATTATGTTTATTTATTATAAATTTCATTATTTAATAATTTAATTTTTTTTATTTTTAATTTATATTTTTTAAAATATAATCATATATAATAAATTCAAATGAAAATAATTTTAAATTTAAATTATTTATGCATTTTAATTTATCATTATATCTATTAATCACATTCTTCATCGATCTTTCTATCTCTTGTATCCCTCTCTCTTGTGATGGATCACTTGTATCCTTGGATCAATTATAGCTTGTCTAAAACATAGAAAACTAATAAAAATAAATCAATTAACTACAATGGTTGAGATATTAATAAAAATAAATTAATTACTTATAAAAACTTAAAATAAGTTAATTAACATTAACATTAACTAATTAAAACTTAATATTATAATAGGTGAGAAAATAAAATGTTAGTTTTAAATTTTATGAATGTGGTGTATATCTTTTTACTTCAACTAAAGTAGATTTATTGAAAGAAATCAAAAACAAAATATGTAAATATTTTTTAGATTTTTTTACACTTTTAATAAGATTTGTGTTTAAAAATATTTAATTTCTAAAAAAACCATAATAAATCTTAAATTAAAATAAAACTATTTAAGTTTATTTTCAAAAACATCAATGGATGTAATTAAGAGTAAAGATAAACCAATATTTAAAAAGATTGAAATGCGATAAGCCCNTATATATATATATATATATATATATATATATATATGTGGTAGTAATGTAATCTGAAATGCTAGAATTGCTAATCATTTAATTGACCCATATGATCATGTGAAAGAGCATGATTAAAGGCTTATTAAGTTTCTCGAGTTAAAGGTGATACAATAGAATCAACAAAACCGCATATAGAATCATTGTTATTAATAAAGGTGATACAATAGCCACTTGTGCCTCTTAGGTACCGAAGCACCCATTTCACTGCATTCCAATGTTCTTTTCCTGGATTTTCCATGTACTTACTAACAACATATACTGCATGTGAAATATCAAGTCTAGTACACACCATTGCATACATTAAACATCTTACTGTATTGGCATATAGTACGTGAGACATATAATCCTTTTCTTCAACACTATTAGGACATAAACCTGAAGAAAGTTTAAAATGGGAATCCAAAGCAACATTCACAGGCTTTTCCTTATTCATTTTGAATCTTTCAAGTATTTTTCTCAACATACTTCTCCCGTGAAAAACTAAGCTTACCATTTCTTAGAGTCTCTGTGTATCTCAATACCCAAGATTTGTTTTGCAGCTCTGTCAAAACCCCAAATTTTCACAAAAATTTAAAATTTTGAGATAACATAAAATGTTTATAGTTGCAGTTAGATAACTGCTAGCGGTTAATAGAAAAAATGAAATAGAATAATAAAAGTAACCATTAACTTTAACACATATAGGTTATTGTTGTTTTTAATTTTGATATGTGATGTAAGTAATTTGCATTCGAATAATTAGCTGTACTGATGGTTTGAATGTCAAGTAGGTGAGGAGTAATTTTCTAGCTAGGGCTTACTTAGCGATTGCTAACGTATCTGGATTTCTGGATCTTTACAGGCTTGACAGGTAAATTTTGACCCAGTAAAAGTTTATTAAGGCGTTAAACTAGATATATTTCTTTTAGCTTAAAAGTACTGCTAGAGTAAAAGTTTGCTTAGAAGACTCAAGCCCTGCAAGGTAAAGTAATGTTTCTTTTACTTGAATCACAATTATGATATTACTTAATCTTTGTGTCATAAGTGTTATTAACGTCGCCCTACTATTTGTCGCGCTACTATTTGTCTCTTAACAGATAGATCTTTAAGATAGATAAAAACCTCCTTCTAACTTTACATTAAGTGATTTCCAGTTCTTAATAGAGCTCATGATTTTGTATCATAACTCCTTCTCTGACATAAGACTTTATTGCTATTATTGTTTTAATTTTTAAAATGTTGCTTATCATTATAAAAATAGTCCTAAATCTTTCAGAACATAAGCTTGTTGTATACTTTTCAGCTCTTTTTCAATTAGGACTCAATATAGTAAATTTATCAGCTTAACATCGCTTATAATTTATAAGGTATCCTCTACATAAAAATCGTCAAGATTGTGATTGGAAATCCCATTTTCTTCATGACCAACATTTATCCTATGCTAAGTTCAAGTTATCTTGTATAAACACAATATTAATACTCCAATAAATAATCATGGCAAATTACTATTAATTCACATGTTGAAAAACAACTAGTGACTAAGAAGATCTAAACCAAATTGAACATTGTAAAAGAATTTATGAATATAATTATTTTACTATGTTATCCAACTCATTTCGATTTCATAAAATATAACCATTCGAATGTTGGTTTGTAAGTAATGAGTTTTGGATTAGATATATGCATACTTCTATAAACCTATTTGTTATAAGCGTGGTTGAATTCGGGATTTACCAATGTTTATAAAGGTTATCACCTTTCTGCTAGGTTAATGTTAACTTAACATTGTTACCCAAACGCCAAAATGAGTTATCAAACATTATGATATATGTAAATTACGGGTTGACCAAATAATGGCATACACTAAAGTTTTATGCATTGTTTTGATTGAAATCAAGTTTAAATGATTGGAATTATTTGAAACGCAGGTGACTATAGAACTTCGACCCACGCATGGCTTGATTTTCTTGTGGGCACGTGGAACTCTCCTCGCCATGCAATACATGACTTATAAGCCTTACCCTACAACCCTAACCTCATTGTTCAGTAAGGGTTTTCAGTCTCTGCATTGTTGGGTTCACTACGGCCATTGAGGGCTCGCAGCTACTCGCATCCAGCTCCACTGTCTGTGCATTTTTTTTTTGTTGAATTGTTGTCATTCAGGATGAGATTCGTGTTGTTCACAGCTCATGATTGAGTTGATTCCTGCCCCCAAACCCTGTTGTGCATGAGGGTAGTGTTTACACAGTCAATAGTTTTAATGTTGAAGTCATAGTGTGTCCACTGTCACTACTTGCTCTTGCTCCAGTTGTCGGTGTAGCTCGTGATTTGAACTAGTTGCCTTCTTCTCAGGTGAAAACAAGGGTTGCGTTACTCGTGGTGTTGCTCTTCCTTCTTCTTGACCTCAGTTCTCAACACTCCAGGTAACAAATCGTTATAAAGAAAAATACAGTTACAAATCTACTTTCAAGTTTTTAATTATTATTTGGTTTCCATTTTGCAGGTGATGGTTCACCTTAACATTTGGAAGGAACCACTTCTCAATTGGACCGGCGTTCAGCCTACGGGTAAGCCCGGTTACAAAATGGCTCTCCCTGCTTGTTCAGACCTTAGGGGAAAAAATGTGTGCAGTTGGAAGAAGTTACGACAGATCTTTCCCAGTCTTGGGTTGTTGTTCTTCAGTTATAAGTTTTGTTTTTTTTATTTAAAACCCTTGCTTTCAGCAGGGTGACTCTGGCTCAATGCCGTGACTTGTAATTCTCTCTTCTTGTGTTAAAAAAAAATATTTTACATTGTTGTAAGTTTTGATATAAAGTCTGTTAGTTTCGTTTATTAAAACCCCATGTCACGATATGGGTGCACTGGCTCAGAGGTGGTTTTTGTACACTATTTATGTTTAAATCCTTTCGACTTGTCAAGCAATACACAGGGTTTTTAAAACATAAGGGTTTTCCTTTGAGCTCAGACTCAGTTTATCTTAAAGCTATTATCGTGACTCTGTGTCCTTAGGGTTTTTACCCTATTCGACTGTGTAATATTAATTTACTGTTTATTATTTATTTTGTAATAAATTATTGTTAATGGCTTAAAGACCGTCACTCAATCATATTATAAATTTTTTACTTGCTGGCTCAGAAATTTCGAGCTAGGGTTTCCTGAATGAAACCCTTGTTTTGAATAATTCTTTTTAATTTATTTAAGTAGGTTTTGTTACTTGTAAAACAAATATTGTTTAAGTTAATATTATTATCTGTATATAATGAAATTTCTTAAATTTGCTTCTGTATATATATATTTGTTATGAAGACTGTAACCAGTCTACAATAGTTCAATTTGTTTAATGATAATGTTCCAAATAATAGAATTGTAGCTTAACTATTTTTTTTTCTTTTATTGAAACAAAGAAATTAATAAAGGGTTTCGACCCTGTAGTTACTCTTGCAAGAATAAACCTGTTAATAATTACAGAACAGTTCTTACATAGATATGTATTTCATTTATGAATTTGTTATTATCATATTCTTATTGTTTAATTTACTGAAGTTGACTGGTTGAAAAGTACTCAGAACTCAGCTTCTGTAACTTAGTTTAGTTTGGTCTTTAAATTTTAAATACTTTAGTAATACACTACTTGCTTATTAGTAAATGTTAGACTTAGTTTAGTTAATATTAAAATAAGCTATATAAATAGTATTTATATCTTTAATGAACTGAATGTAAACAAAGTAGTTTAAACATAAAGAATATATGTAAACAACATAACATTGTTTACCCTCCTGCATATTTTAATTTGAATAAAAAGTATAATGTATTGTGTATAAACATAACATCTTATCTACTAGGGTATTCTCTTAACATAATAATTCTTCTACCTGTAATGGAATACTACTATTTCATTATCAGCATATTTACATAAACAAAGAACATAGATAACCAGGTTATTGGTCTTTTTGATAATAACCTACATACTGCAATAAATTACTTTGCTATTATGAAATGCATATTACATCTATTCATTTCAGTTTCTTATCATTTCCTTCATCTACTTTCAATACTTTGTCTGTGCTGGAGTACGGTCTGGTCCTTCCAGATGTGGAAAAACACAGGTTAGAATTATTTTCCATCTATTTCAAATTCATTCCTTCAATAATCTAACATTTTACAGCTAAATATTTTTACATTCATTTAACAGTCAAACTCACATTTAACTACCTAACACAATAAAACAAAGAATGTAGAACCTGACTAGGATGGACAACAACAGCATTAGGAGGTTGTTCCTCCCTACCAAACTCCTGGAGAGCGCTCAAACAATGCTTCCTCGAGACCCCCGAGCCTGTTTCTGGTCTCCTTAGCTAAGAACTGGTGGAGCAAGCAAACAATAGACTAGTCCAATGACTCAGTAATCACTCTGCACTCAGCAGCAAGATCCTTCAACTGAAAAGCTACACTAGATCACTTAGCAGTTAACCCCTCAAACTCTTTCCACAAATTCCCTTACCATTGAATTTCTCTGAAGTACATTCACCTGAATGATCACTTCTCTAGAATGAGCAGCCTTAGCTCTCTTCAATGGGCATTTTTATAAAGATTGCCTACGTCTTTTGGGTCATTTGTTATTAATTGAGCCACCTGCTCTGATCCCACTTTCTTGGGGGATCATGACCCCAAATGTAGGGAGGTTGCCACCTGCAACAGTTGGAAGTGGTTTAAGGATGCTACCACATGTCTGTTTGCTCTCCACCCAGTCTCCTCCACCAATTTGACCAGTAAACACTCTTTTAACAGCTCTCCTAAGCTGTTGTCTCCACCTTTATTTATTTATAATTAAAATATTCAGAATTACATTAAATATCCTTGACTCTGCTAAGTCATCAATTACAACTTAGCATAAAATTTAACATATTGTCTTTAAATAAAATCAAATAAGATAATATTGTTTTTTTTTTGTTGCAAAATTGGGGCATGTGACAAGCTCCAAGATCCTTCATATCAAAGTCCTAGCCATCTTAACCTTCAACATGTTAATCCCATCCATGCTTTTTCTCACAATAAGCATATCATCAACATACAATACTAAGATAATGAATATATCATTCAACTTTTTGAAGTATAAACAATGATCATACTCGCTTCTAGTATAATCTTGGCTCACCATGAAAGAATCAAACTTGTTTTACCATTTCCTAGGATATTGTTTCATGTCATACAATGATTTATTGAGCTTGCAAACTAATCTACCTCTATGATGTTATACAAAACCTTCTGGTTGTTCCATAAAAAATTCATCATCTAAATCTCCATGTCAGAAAGTTGTTTTAACATCTAGTTGCTCTAACTCCAAATCAAGCAATGCAACTAATGTAACACAATACAAATAGATACAAGATTGACAACTGGTGAAAAAATACCATGATAGTCTATACCTTCCATCTGAGAGTACCCTTTTGCAACCAATATAGCTTTGTATCTTTCAAGGTTACCATCAACTCCTTTCTTCAATTTGAAGACCCACTTACATCCAACAGTTTTTCTATCTTTGGGGAGTTCAACCAATTCCCATGTCTTTTTTTTCTCCAGAGAATCCATTTCTTCTTTCATTGCCACCTTCCACTTAGCATTGTCAATACAATCAATGGATTCATAAAAATAAGAAGGTTCCCCATCATCTGTAAATAAAACAGAAGAAAAAAAATCAGTATACCTCTTAGGAGGATTTCTCTCCCTTAATGATCTTCTTGGTCTAGGCTGTGGGGTTTCCATAATTTCTTGAATTTATTCATCTTGTATGACTTCTCTCTCACCAAAAACTTATTCTTGTTTCTTTGAGTCATGAGAATATTATTTCTCCAACTGAATTAGTTGTTTTGATATTGCATGTTCTTGTTCCACATCAACTCTTACAATTTCGGATTTAATAAGAGAAGATTCATCAAAAATTAGGTCTCTGCTAATGATAATTTTGTGGGCAGTAGGATCCCACAATCTATATCCTTTTGTTACATCATCATATCCAACAAAATGCACTTCTTCGATCTAGGGTCTAACTTAGAACACTGATTTTTAGGAGTAAGTGTATAAGCTTCACAAGTTACCAAAGATTTTCAAATTTGAATAATCATAGGAATGACCAGTCCATACGTCTTCAAGAATTTTACAATCTATTTCCATAGATGGTGACTGATTTATTAGATAACAAGCAGTAGAAACTGCTTCTTCCCACAACTCTTGCCCCAAATTAGCATTACTAAGCATTCTCCTTGCTCTTTCTAAGAGAGTCATGTTCATGTGTTCTGCAATGCCATTTTGCTCAGGAGTGTATACATTTGTTTTGTGTCTTACAATCCCTTCATCTTTACAATATTTTTTAAACTCTAAAGAAGTAAATTCGCCTCCATTATCTGTTCTTAAACACTTGATTGTTCTGCCAGTTCTTTTTTCCACCATAACTCTAAATAGTTTAAATGTGTTAAACACATCAGCTTTTTTTTTAGGACATAGACCCAAACCTTTCTAGAAAAATCATTCTACAAATAATACATAATATTTTTCTCCCCCATAGGAAATGGTAGGAGATGAACCCCACAAATCAAAATGAATGTAGTCAAGAACACCTTTACTAACATGACTACCTACTTTGAATTTTTGTCTACACTCCTTTCCATATATACAATGTTTACAAAACATCAAATTAAAAGTTTTCAAATTTGGAAGCAATTTACGATTCCTTAATACCTAAAGTCCTTTTTCACTCATATGACCAAGACGTTGATGCCATAGCTGAGTGGATCCTTACTCTTCTTCAAATACTAATGCAGCTCCATTAACTTGAGTTCTTCCAACCAATTTGTAAAGGTTTCCTATCCTCTGTTCCTTCATGACAACTAAAGCACCCTTGGAAACTTTTAGAGTTCCACCAAAACCTATAAAGTTATAACCATAAGAATCCAATACTCCCAAAGAAATTAATTTTTTCTTTAACCTAGGTACATGACTAACATTTGTAAGTGTTCTTATAATTCCACCAAACATTTTAATTTTAACACTTCCAACCCCAACAGTTTTACATGAATGATTGTCTCCTAAAAGAACTATTCTGTCATTAACTATTTGATAGGAAGCAAACCAATCTTTATGAGGACAGATATGATACGAAGCACCAAAATCTAATATCCATTCCTCATTATATTCAGAAACATTACAAACAGACAAGACCTCATCAATCATATGTGAATTAGAAGACTTAACTGAATTTTCCTTTGACTTGGAGTCATCCTTCTTGGATTCTTGTCTCTTCCAATAGTCCTTCTTGAGAAGACCAATTTTGTTACAATACCAACATTTTAAATTTCTCTTTATGCCCTTCAATTTAGACTTGGAAGTACCTCTTGACTTTTCTCTTTTCTATTTGGATCGACCTCTAATAACCAAAGCTTCAGGTGAAGAGATTTCAAGACTAGATTTCTTCCTTAATTCCTCAGACAATAATGCTCCAACCATATTGCCAAATTCTAAAGTATCAATTGTACTAAGGCTAATGGAAGAAACTATGTAACCCCAAGATTCAGGTAAAGTACATAAGAGATTAAATGCTTTATCTTCATCATCAATTTTAACATCCATACTACTCAACTGGAAAATAAGAGCGTTAAAAACATTTAAATGATCTGCTATCTTCATACCTTCTTTCATTCTCATACCATACAGCTGTCGTTTCAAGTAAATTATGTTTGTCACTAATTTGGTCATTAACAGACTTTCTAACTTGTTCCATAGGCTTGTTGCTGATGTTTCTCCAATAATGTTGAACAACACATCATTCGCAAGACATAATCAAATTGTTCTTAACGCTTTGGCATCTAAATCCTCCCATTCATCATCTGTCATGGTGAGAGGTCTTTTTTTTTTCGTCTAAGGCTCTCTGTAACCCCTGCTAAACTAATAAATCCCGCGTCTTTAACTTCCATAGTTCAAAATTGTTTTTACCATTAAATTTTTCAATCTCAAACTTTGTGCTAGGCATTATTGAAAATATATATATTTTCCCGAAAAATATTCCCGAACAAAAAAGAACCATAAATTCTTTTGAACAAGAAATTACAATCGTGGCTTGAATGGCTTGAAATTTTATTTATTTAATATATATATATATATATATATATATATTCCAGACTTCCAATAATAATAAAAATTAGCATAGTTTTTTATTTACCACCGTTTTATTTCGAGCACTAATTCCACCGCAGGCTGTGATCTTCCTTTTTGCAGTGAGCGACCCTATTTCTCTTCTCACTGGGCAGCGACTCTTTGTGATGCAAAAATTTCAAATGGTAGGCAGTCTCTGCGATGCACTATCTTCAAACAACACTTAGGTTTTTGCAGTGGCTGGCCACCTTTCTTCTATGCATAGGCTTGTGTTCCTTTCCTACACAGCAGGCAGCGAGATCTCACTCTTCTCGCTGGCTCTCCACACAATGCTCTCCCTTCTTGTAGGCTGTCCACACTCCAGTTTACCACTCTGCGGCAGCAACCAGCAATCAACAAGTTCCTCTTCTCCACGCTGGGTTCCCTCTCCTCCACGCTGGTTTCTTCATCAATGAGTTCAATTGCAGACTGACAGTAGTAGCACTGCAACTGTCACAATCTTCAAGCAAGGCTCCACATGCAGGAAACTTGCAGCTTCAGAAATCAGACATATGCCTCTTCAGGCTCACGATGGCTTCCTTCTTACGTTGGCTTCCTCCTTACGCAAATGCCTCTTCAACCTCATGATCCTTCATATGCATGTCTTCTTCAGTAATGACTCCGACAGCAAGCACGACCTTTTCTAGATTCCAGCATGGGTCTCTTTCAGTGTCTAAAATTCAACAACGACTCCGACAACGAGCACGATCTTCTCCAGCTTCCAGCATGGGTCTCTTTCAGCGTCCAAAACAACATTTCTCTCTTCACACTCACTCTGATACCACTTGTTAAAATTGAGACACACATTACACAAACACACAATGAACAACACCATACAAAACACCATAATTTCATGTGGTGAAAACCCTGAGGGGAATCATCCACGCAGCCAAAGTATTGAAGCTCATTAATGAAGAAGGAGAGATTACATGATGGGTCTCAGCCTCACAGACAACTCACACCATTACGTATCCAAACCATGCACTATATACTTCATGAAAGAAGTTACATGAGTAAACTGTTTCCGGTTATGCTCGTTATGAATAACTTCCCTTAAACACCCATAATGAGAAACCTCCCATTAACGCATTAGTTAGTTGTCATTTAACAATTATCATAGATATTTGTATTGATAATTCGCAAGAATGGTTTGGTGGATTGAAATCTCCCAGCGTAAGCTTGGTGTCGTTATATTATTGTTTGTCAAGGGTGTTGTGGGTTCTGAGAAAAGAGGTTATTCCCTCATGCTCATTCGTGGGGTAGTCACTTTTGTTTAATGGTAACTTTAAATTTACATGTTTTACCACTATGCACGAGAATGCAAAAGTGGATATGAATTCAACTTGGAAAGTAATCCCTTCTTCTATCTCTTCGTATTAACTAATTGTATACATATGCCACTGGTTTTTAATGAGTATTACTCTTTATTGCATGTTACATTGGCTTCAATTGAATGGTTACAAGACCCCCACCACCCAATTCTATCCTGGTAAGCCTCATTTCTGGGCTCCTTCCATGGTTGTATGGGAGAAGTTAAGCAGGGAAATGTTGGTTTCTTCATTAAGGAATGCTCTGGTTTTTGTTTTTCCGTTGGACCCCTGCATGCATAGGTTCGTAAAGAGTGTGGTATGGTTAGACTATACTTATGTATTGTATTTTATATGGGAACAACTTTAGGCTATTAACAAAGATGGTTATTGGTATCTAATTTTTATTTTGAAAGAATTGCAAAGTTGTTCTTTCTTTTGGTTGCTAAATATTTTATTGGAAAAGGAATTTGACTATTTAGTTTTGATTACTGTGTGTGGTAAAGTATTTACTGAATTATGCAGAGGTTTATAGAGATATATTCATAAGATTAACTTGGCCATACCTGAGGAATATTTACCATATTGGAAATGGATATTACAGAGAATGAGTCTAGGGTTTGTATTTAAATTTGTTCTGTAATTTAATTCAGTGTTCCTATTTTGTTTCCTTAGTTGATATTTAATAATATGGGGAGAGATTTTAGTTAGGTTTATACTTTGTTTTCTTAAATGGGTACATAGGTTGATATTAGTTAGCCGATTCGATTTAATCATGGTTTTCTTTTCCCAATTTAGGGTTTTCTGTTGAAATTGTTTTATATGCTGAGATGTATATGAGTGCTTAATAGATACAGCTAATCTCTAGAAATGTAAATAGCTATTGTATTATTTTGATTAACAAAAACCTAAATTTTAAACAATTATTGTATAATTGTGCAAATACATCCTTCCTTGCTTTTACCCATGATAAATAGTGTACAGGTTATAATTACAACTATGTTAAACAAAATTAAAAATAATAATTAACCCTTCTTAATATTTAACGATGTTTAGTCATCTATATAATCAAAACACACTAAATTCCATGACTCTACAATATACTAGGGTTAAGTGAAGATGAACATATTTGTACATTTTTCAAAAATAGAAATGGAGTGGCCATGCTCCCTTAGGCTTAGGAACCTCGAAATTTGTTTCAATATGCAAGGCTTCCACCCCCTTTCCCAAAACCACATTTTGTGTTTTTCACTTCCTCGGTTTATCAAGTTACCACCAGTCATTAATCAAAGTCAATTACTTATAGAACCTAGCACACTTCTAGGTCCTCACTAGAGGTTCTTATTTTCAAAGCCTGACACTTTTCAAGAGCTCACTGGCATCTATGTGTTGTTTTCCATAACCTAATTTAGAGCCTGCACTTTTTCCTAGTTCTCTCTAGAAGATCTATTCTCATTCCTTTATTGTTCTGTATGCATTTCCTCTTTTTCCTAGGGCCTAATGGCTAATAACTGCCTCATCCTAAGACTGATCACTTATCTTCCTAAAGATAATTGTGTATTCAGCTACTAACACAAACTTAGGTTCTATCGATTCACTGATTGGGTGCCCAACTTTCGTTTCCAACATTCATGGTTTACTTAATAAATAATGTTTTTACAACATCTATCAGTTATCACAAGCAAAACTTTAACAAAATTATTTTCAATGTTACCAGAGGTTTTACATTCACCATGTACAATTCAAAATTGAATAATTCATTTTCATTCTAACTAGGAGAGTGGTTTATTCCTTGCCATCATATTCATATAACAACTCCTTAGTGGTTTATTCTTAGCTAATGGTTAAATAACTACTAATAGATGTAGTTGATGGTGAGATATGTGTATATATGATTTGTCACCATAGCATTTTAATTGGATTTCCATCTAAGCAACTATCCCAATGCATTATATAATGGTATTTTTTTTATCAATTCTTTATATATATATAGAATTCATGTGACCTTATAACAAAATATAAGATAAATAACCATTGTTTTTAATTGTGAATATAGTGTTTGTGTTTGTGTTTTGAGTAACCTAAGGTTAAGGTTATTAAGGTGTTTGTTTAAACTACTTATAGTAATTTACAAAATAGTATAAAGTTAATCTCTTAAAATTAATTTATGATAAACATCACATTAAAAAAAATTGTGCTTTCAATTATATATGTGTGTTTTAAATAAATTTGATATTGAAATATTTTATTTAAAATCTATGTTAAAGTAAAAAAATTATACATCTACTTTATTTGGATCTCTCTTTCATTTTTTTAGTGATAAGCTTCCAAAGAGAAAGTGTTACAAAGATATTTGAAACCATATGGAGAGGATAGTAACATTTCTCCCAACTACCCAATCTACAGCTAATTAAGAAAACATTATTAATACTATAATCTTGAATTCTTCATATTTTACAAATTAAAAAAAAAACCATAGAACTAATCCTTCAACTAGGGTTGGTCATTAATTGAAAAACCAACTAGGAGTAGGGGTAGGGTTTTTGAGGAGGATGAGGAACCCGCGTTATTGGAATCTTCTCTTCCTCCTTGCCCCTACATTGCTAAATTTCCCTCTACATTATTACTCGGTACTTTCGAGATCAAGGGTGCCTATCCCAACTAATTTATTGGTTCAGCATGATAAGTCTGATTCCAACCAGGTGGCTAAAATTGGTCCTTCAAGTGAAAAAACCACAAAAGGTGCAATTAAGGGGAGGTTGAGCAATGACTTCTCTCGAATCAAGAATCGTAGTGTGAGGAAAGGAAAACAAGGGATAGGTAATGAATCCCTTATGAAAACCTCAACTACTCCAGATTCACCATCAAGGGATAGGGTGCTTAGAGTCATTAAATCCCTTTCCAGGGTTAAGATATGATCTATGCATCCATAAATATTAGGGGAGTGGGGGGCATACATGTTTAACCCTCATCCTTGTCAATTTTCATTAGTCCTGAGTTTTTTTTTTGGTCAATTTGTCCCTAAATCCAATCATATGATAGTAAGAAAATGATTCCTCATACACATATTTGGTACAGTGTTTGTGTTAGAAAACAGGACCGCAGAGCAATAACAGATATACAGTTAAATAATTAAACAAGATGAAAAACACGTTAAACACATTACAGAGAGACACAGATATAACGTGGTTCACCCAAATGATGGGATACATCCACAAAGAAATTGCCAGTCCTTTTATTATAGTCCAGAAAGATTAAGGGATACAACCTGCAACAAAACCACTACACTTCCTCTTCACACTCTCACAGTCTCTCTCACACAATCACAGATATTTTTTACAATGCTATAATACCATACACAACCGAGTTACAATTCTTTCTTTTATAGGGGAAAAATACCATGGGAAAATACTATGGTTAACCCAATACCATGGGTCCGCAAAACTGTTGGCCAACAAACATCCCAAACCCTGAAACCCCAAAGCAGGGGGAACGAGTGTACAGTATACCTGGGGTACAAACACAACTGAATAATATCTCTAGATCTAGAAGATCAGGCTCCACAACCAACAATCTCCCACTTGGAAACTGATCACAGCAACTCCACCGTTGTGCACTTGCTAGACTATGCTCTGGACCTTGGACTTGGCAAATTTCTTATTTTCACCTTCATGCTTGAAGGCCAACAGAAACCAGGCATGGACTTAGTTTCTCTCTGGTTACTCCCTTTGTCAACATGTATGCAAGATTCTAGCTAGTATGTATATTTTCCAGTTTTAACAGTTCTTCATCTAGAACAGATCTTATGAAGTGGTACTTGAGATGTATATGTTTAGTCTTCAAATGAAATGCTGAGTTCTTTGTAAGATGAATGGCACTCTGGTTGTCACTGTACAGCCTAATATTCTCCTGCTTCTTACCCAATTCTTCCATGAACCTCTGCAACCAAATCATCTCCTTACTAGCCTCTGTAGCAGCAACATACTCTACTTCCATTGTTGAAAGTGCAACAACCTATTGTAGCTTTGAAATCCAAATTAATATCGTTCCACCCACAGTAAACACATACCCTTTGGTGCTCCTCCTGTTGTCTTTATCACCAGCCATATCTGCATCAACATATCCTTGTAGAACAGTGTCTGAACCTCCAAAACATAATGCATGAGAAGTGGTACCTCTCAAATACCTGAGAATCCACTATAATGCTTTCCAATTCTCTTTACCTGGATTATTCATATACCTGCTCACAACTCTCACTGCATGTGCAATATCTGGTCTTGTGCACACCATGGCATATATCAAGCTTCCAATCATTGATGAATAGGGAACCCTGGACATGTAATCTATCTCTTCATGTGTCTCTGTACACATCTCCTTACTTAGTTTGAAATGGTTGGATAAAGGTGTACTAACTGGTTTTCCATTCTGCATTCTAAACCTCTGCAACACATTTTCTATGTACTCACCTTGAGACAACGTCAATTTGCGATGTTTCTTGTCTCTTGTTATTCTCATACCGAGGATTTGCTTTGCAGCACCCAAATCCTTCATCACAAATGATTTAGCTAGTTTTCTTTTGATCACATTTATATCCTGCATGTTAGACCCTGCAACAAGCATGTCATCCACATACAATAACAAGATATTATATCTTCTGTCATCTAGCCTCTTGAAATAAACACATTGATCAGAATGACATCTATCATAACCGTGTTCTATCATAAACTTATCAAATTTTAAATACAACTTCCTTGGAGCTTGCTTCAGGCCATACAAGCTCTTCTTCAACCTGCAAACCAAATTCTCTTTCCCTTTGACCTCACGCCCCTATGGCTGCTGCATATAAATCTATTCCTCCAAATCCCCATGGAGAAAGGTTTTTTTTACATCTAATTGTTCAAGATGCAAATCTTCTACCGCCACTAGACTTAAAATAGTTCTAATTGAAGTCATTTTAACAATAGGAGAAAATATTTCATCAAAATATATACCTTTCTTTTGTGCAAACCCCTTTACAACAAGTCTATCCTTGTACCACTTCTTGCCTCCATCTTCTTCCTTCAACCTGTAAACCCATTTATTCTACAATGCCCTTTTTCCTGCAGGCAACTGAACCAAATCCCAAGTCTAGTTTCTTACCAATGAGTCCATCTCCTCATTCATGCCTTGCTCCCACTTCTTTCTAGTTTCTACATGCATTGCCTCTTCATAACATTATGGTTCACCAGAATCAGTCATCAATAAATAATACAGTGAAGGAGAGAATAGTTCAGGGGGTCTACTTAACCTGGTATATTTTCTTACAGTTGCAAGAGTTTCAGGTACCTGCTATTGTTCTTGATTTTCTGGTGCCTTTGGAACTTCATCTTCTTTGATTTCATCAAGCACTGTGTACTCTGTGTTTTCCTTTTCCACTTTCTTTCCCTGCAACTAATCTTTGTACATGACCTTTTCATTGAATACTACATCTCTACTCCTAATTATTTTTCATTTTTCATAATCCCACAAACGATAACCAAAATCATCAAACTTGTATGCAATAAAGGTACATTTCTTGGATTTAGCCTCAAGATTTGTTCTATCATCTTTATCAATATGGACAAATGCTTCACAACCAAAAGTTCTAAGAAATGAGTATTTTACCTGTTTACATGTCCATGCCTCCTCTAGAATCCCACCATCCAAAGCGCTTAAAGGCCCTATGTTTATTAAATAAACAACAGTGTTTACAGCATCAGCCCAAAACTGTAAGGGCAACCCTGCATGCAATCTCATACACCTTACACACTCCATGATCATTATGTTCATCCTTTCTGACACACCATTTCCTTGCGATGTTCCAAGGACTATCTTCTCTCTGCGAATCCCATTGTGTGAACAGTAACTGTCAAACTCCTTGCTGCAATATTCACCTCCATTATCAAATCTGAGACATTTCAATATTTTTCCTATCTCATTCTCAGCCAAATCTTTCCACTTCTTAAAAGTATCAAACACATCATAATTTTGTCTAATGCAATAAACCCAAGTTTTTATAGTTGCATCATCAATAAAACTAACATAATAATGAGAGCCACCAAGAGATTGTACTTGAGTTGGTCCCCATACATCTGTATGGAGAAGCTCTAACTTTTCACTCTTCTTTTGTTTCCCAACCCTCAGAAATCTAACTCTCTTCTATTTTCCATAAACACAGTTCTCACAGAATTCCAAACTTACCTGCTTCAAATTTGGAAGCAGTTTCCTTGAGTGGAGAATCTGCATCCCCTTCTCACTCATGTGTCCAAGCCTATGATGCCACAATGTTGCACCTGATTCTGTGGAATCTACAGATATAGAATAATCAGTATTATGAGGACATAAATATAACCTACCTATCCTATCTCCTTTTTCTATTACCATTGATACTTTAGTGATCTTCCACCACGTTTCTCCAAACGTAGACAAACAACCGTTATCTCCCAACTGCCTTGTTGAGATCGAATTTATTTTCATAGCAGGAATGTGCCTTATATCTTTTAGCATCCATTCATTTCCATTATTTAACTTAATACATACCTTACCCTTTCCAACAATTTTACATGGTTCATCATCCCCCAATAAAACATGTCCAAAATCACCTTGGACATAATCATGAAAGAATTTCCTATGGGGTGTAGCATGACATGAATCCCTTGAATCTACTACCCAATAATCACTAGTACTATCTAATGCAAGAATCAAAGCATCTTGTAAGAAATCACCTGCTACATTCGCTTCCTGATTAGTCTCTTGTTGCCTCTCACCTTTCTTCTTTGGTGCTATGCAGTCTTTATTCAGGTGTCCTTTCTTACCACAGTTCTAGCACTCTATTTTTTCGAATTTGGACTTGGATCTACCCTTTTTAGACTTGTCGTGATTTCCTGGGCTCCTTCCTCTTTCATTTTGTCTCCCTCTGCTCTCCATGGTCAACACATTACCTGATGTCTCACCTGTGATTTTTCTTCGCATTTCCTCACTAAGAATAACACTAACAACATCATCAAACTTAAGAGTGTGTGAAGTAGGGACAGAGTTACTTACATCCATGACCAAGCTATTCCAGCTTTCTTGCAATGAGCACAATATTAGAAGATCCCTAACCTTGTCATCAAAGTTCACATTTACAGAACTTAACTGACTAGTAAGTGTATTAAACTCATTTAAATGATAGACAACAGAGCCAACTTCCGACATCTTCATATTAAATAAACGCTTCAATAAAAATACCTTGTTGGAAGCCGAGGGTTTTTCGTAGAGCTTACCCAATGTGCTCATCACACCCTCTGTTGTTTTTTCTTTCGAAATATTGAAAGCCATTGACAAAGCCAGGCACAGTCGTATTGTTCCCAGTGCCTTTCTTTCAAGAACCTCCCATTCTTCATCCTTCATAGTCACCGACTGTTTTGCTTTTCTGCCCAACGGCAAGTACAGATAGTCCTCCATTTTCATCTTCCATAACTGATAGTTTTGGCCGTTAAATTTCTCAACCCTAAACTTTCCCTCTTCTTCCATTGCTCCCACTCAAACCAGGAACCCTTCTTTCCTGTGAGTTTACCAGCCAAATAGACCTTTTGGCTCTGATACCAATTGTTAGAAAATAGGACCGCAGAGCAATAACAGATATACAGTTAATCAATTAACAAGATGAAAAACACATTAAACACATTACAGAGAGACACAGATATAACGTGGTTCACCCAAACGATGGGCTACATCGACAAAGAAATTCCCAGTCATTTTATTACAGTCCAAAAAGATGAAGGGATACAACCTGTAGCAAAACCGTTGCACTTCCTCTTCACACTGTCACAATCTCTCTCACACAATCACAGAGATTGTTTACAATGCTATAATACCATACACAACTGTGTTACAATGCTTTCTTTTATAGGGGAAAAATACCATGGGAAAATACTATGGTTAACCCAATACCATGGGTCCGCAAAACTGTTGGCCAACAAACATCCCAAACCCCAAACCCCAAAGCAGGGGGAATGAGTGTACAGTACATGTGGGGTACAAGCACGACTGAATAATATCTCTAGATCTAGAAGATCAGGCTCCACAACCAATAGTTTATACCATTATTTATTTTGTCTTGCAAATTGGTCAACCTTGATCAATGCTTTTCATGCCCAAGAATTTGATCTTTGTTCATCAATCATTTAGGTTTGGAAATTCGTTACTTGATCTCCTCAAGATCTGCAAGCAATACTTCAACTAGGCGGAATTATCTCTCTTCCAGATCTACAAATAATCCTTCGAAATAGAGGTCCTATAATTTTGCAATCAAACTCTTTAAGGTAGACCGAGATTATGGTGTCAAGATGCCTTCTGAAATGAGAAAACACGTACTAGTCCTAGGTTGAAAAGGATCCTCCAGTGAAATTAGAAACAATCTTCACAATACTTCATCTTCAACCTTTCACCTTCACTCCTTCTCCTCTTTCCACTTTTCTTGTGTTAAGTCCTTGAATCCATAAACAGATGAGGCACATTAGCATTTTATTTATATAATATTTTGCACCAAATAGGGTCTTCCTCAACTTCAATACAATAATTTTCTTTATTCATTTAGTGGGGAAAAACTACACTTCACTTTGACAAATGTTTTAATGGTCTTGTTAGAGCCGATGGCATTGATTCGATTATGGAGATGACATGTCACATTTTTGGTTCATTGACCCATATCGTGGATTCATTTATAGGTTTTCACTTTAGAATTCATTTATTTGACAAATCATCTTGTGTCCACATGATTCTTCAAGCCCGATCATTGGTGTAAGGGTTTAAATGATTACCAGAGTGTCTTCAACAATCTTCAATTCCTTCATTACATGCATTTGAATTCTAACTCAATAGTGATATGCTAAGTGGTCATATTCAAACTTTTATTTCCATGTGTATACTCTACCTCTTCATTCAAACTTTTCTCCATTGGTAAAGAACCTAAAACAATGAGAGAACTTCAATCATTCACTATTACCATGTTCTTATCATTTTATTGAATTGATGAGACATTAGGTCATGCTTCAATGAGACGTCTCATCAATTACAATAATTTAACATCACTTCTTGACATTAATGACAACCTTGATATCAATGATCCCTAGAGACAATATTTCCATCAGGATGCTGACAGCAATTACAACTTTGACAACTTCTACCAACAATCTCCCCCCTTTGGCATTGATGTCAACCTTCAGTAAATGCAAGATGTGCAAGTAATATCCTTGTGTTTTCTTGTTTTAGTGTGTGTCATACTCCCCCTTTAACATTAATGATAGAGGGAACTTGATTTAGGTTCCCCGTATGACATAGCTTGGTCAATTTCCTAGCTCCCCCTATGATTCAACTTCTCCTATTAATGTGCCCAATAAATCTTCTCCCCTTGTGAATAACACTTTTGATAGTGACAGAGACTTGGGCTCAAGATCATAATATGGTCTTCAATAATACTTAAAATGCAACTTCTAGTTATAATCATCAACATGTCACTGCAAGCCACTTCAATTTTATTCAATGTGAGGACAATACTTCTCCTTGAGCTTCCGACTCAAAACATTTTGGATTCATATTTCAACAATTTTCAATTTTTCCTCATACATAGGAAGTTCCACTTTTACCCTTGTTGATCTTCTTTCATATGTGTATCTTCTGTTAGATCTGTCCTTAAGATGTATTCATCCAATACTCAAATATGGCCCTAAAATTCTTTGTCTAGAACTCTTCAAATTTGCCATTGGGTACAATATAGGTCTGCTCAATAGAACACAGTACTCAACTTGTATCATAAATGGTCCCTTGTCAACTAGGCTTCAATCCTCTTCTCAGGAACTAGGTTGAGACTTAATGCAATTATTTCCCTATGATACACAGTCACAAATATGATTGTGTAGACTTCATATTGACACAAAAAATCTTTTACACCTAGAACTTAATTTAGTCAAAGAGTCATCAATTCAAACACACCTTCTGTTTTTTAAGACAAACTCATTTGTGTTGTACTAACTCTGCTCAACATGAGTATAAGTCGCAATGTTCTAGTTTCACCCAAGCTAATCCAAATTACTTTTTAGAACTTAGTCAAGAAATATAGACTATGTCCTCAAGAAGTACCCAGTAGCAGCTAATCCTCAATCCAAATCTGGTTTTACTTCAACATTCACAGTCTTTTTCACTGCCTAACTTGGTCACATATCTCACTCAAGTAGAGTGAAATCTAACCACAAGGAGACTTAACAACCAATGCCACAAATATTCCTTCAAATATGCATAGATACTGGAATTGACAAGGTTTGGTTTTACCACTCGTTGAGCTACTTAAATCTGCACAATCGTTTTCCAATTTCTTACAAGTAGTTTTCCAAGTAGCTTCTGTTGGACACAATGGTCACACTGAGAGGGGGGTGAATCAGTGTGATGACAATTAAAAACCTTTTCAAATTATACTAATTTAGTAGAGTTCATCAATGCATTACATGACTAAGTACATTATCATTTCATACAGAATAATCAACTAACCAACATTGAATCATAAGCATATCATCAGCTAGATTAGTGAATCATAACAAGTAACACAACATAAGATAACACAATATTTGTATGATAAACATGTTTTATATTTTAGATCGAAAACTTCAATCTTTGTGATTACATCAACACCAACTAATAAGAAGAACACCAACTCCTAATCCAAGACCCAACTTTGTTTTCTTATCTCCATCTAAAAAGATGTGAGGTATCCAAACGTCAAAGTGCAAGACTCATCTTTCCAACATTGTCATTGTCACCAATCAACCATCTTCTCAATCCAACTGCTCAAGAATCCAAATCAATCTAATTTCTGAAACTTCAAGCAACTATCTTGGTCAAGTCAATCTTCGGTCACTTATCAAATCAATCTATTGTCGAGGTTCTCTCAAAGAAACTATCGTGTTATGCCAAGGTTGTTACTTCAGATCACAAATCACTTCAAAGACTGTCATTATTCACTGTCAAGTCCAAGACACGTGTCTCTGTCACACTTATTTTTCTACAGATATCATTTCAACATATGTTCACGTCACATAGTGTTTGTTTATAAGTTCTTCATGCACATGCTCTATATCCACAGTCTTCACTACAAAATAACTTTATTTTTTATCAATGATTCCTATACTTGTTCCTTTTATCCACAATGTTTTTTCAATCTTTCACTTATTGTCTATGTTTTTCATACAAATTTCATATCACAATTGTAGTCCTACTCTTCTTTGGTTTAAAATCATCTCATATATCATTCATTTTTAGACAAACACCTTGTATATAGACTTTACTTACTCTATCATACCCAATATATGTCAATTCACTTTAATCAAAATTTTCAGCCAACAAATAATGCAAAGCATCCTCAAAATAGGGAATAAACCATTATATTCTCAGTGATATCAGTTAAAAGGATAATATAATTCAAACAGTTATCACAGGTTCATATTTCAGTCATCAACAATATAATAGTGAAGGAGGACTTGAATTAGTCTTTTGTAGATGTTGTTGCTATTATTGTCAAATTCGGCCCTCCACAAATAACATAACCTCATTAAAAAAACATAGCTTTTGTTGCTTAATCAAAGATAGACTTGTTCTCGAATCTGTTGCATCATTAGTGCATAGCCATTCCACAAGTTCGTTGAACTCATACACACGTGTGCCTCAGTTACTTGCTATTCCCCAAAATTTCAAATCTAAAATCCTTCACTTCATCCTCCATTGCGACTGTCTTAGAGTTGTTACATACCAAAATTCAAAGGTAAATCAAACTTTCAGTTTTTTATGCATAAATGAGAAAGTTGACTTAGTATTTATACACATTCTCCATGATTTTTACTGGGCTGATGTATCTTAATTGAATTTGTTGATTTTAAAATTATTTTGGATTATTTTATGGAGCCGACTTTGCACTTGGTTTTAATATTGATTAAAATCTTCTTTTAGTAGGATGACATATCATGTTTCATATTTGAAGTTTGCTTAGCTCAAAATACATTAATAAAGCTCCACGTCATCTTTAAAAAGGGGATTCTTTTTTTCTACATCATCACTGCCATAGCTCTTAATAGAGACTTCATCAAGCCACGTCGAGAAGTAGGGGTAGCATGCATCCATATTTTAAGGACTTGTCCTTTTATATTCACATCAATGTTTACATGTCCCATCCATGTTCAAAGGTTTTTTGTTTCTTCCATAAGCAAGGGGGAAGCAAGGGTTTTCTTTATTACCATAAAGTCTTCAACAAGCCTTGACCAAGTCCCAACCCATCAAGGCTCCATATTCCAAGTGTGATAATGACATCATACACGCCATGGTCTCATCATGATAATGGGCTTCAACAAACATCATTGGTGCCATGGAAATATTTCTTCAAGTGTAATGGGCTCCACAATCATGAGCATCATTAGGTGGTTTCAACAAATGACCACCTAATTGGTCATTTGTACCACCTAGTGTTCCCATGTCATCAACAACCACAAACTTTGTCATTAATGTCTTAGGAATTGACATCAATGACAACCATGCTCAACAAACTCCCCCTTTTTCGTTGATGGCAACACCTCTTCAATTTTCTCCCCCTTTAACATTAATGACAAAGGTTCAAACACTTATCCATCAAAAGCTTCACAATTCCCCCCAAAAAAATTATTTTCTTGAATACTTCTTGAGATCATGCTAAAATGTTTGCTCCCCTTTTCAAATGTACTTCTTCATTTGTTGATTTGTATGTTCCCCCTGCCTAGTATGCTGTTGTGACTGGCCTTTCTTCTAAATCCTGATGCTTACTCCTCCTTTGGTCTAGCTCCCCTAACAAATACATAGACTATGCTACTCATATCCTAATCGAGAAGTCAAATCAACTCTATCCAACTTGTCTTGACAAGTATAAAAGGAGAAGTGTATAATGCATTCATTGTCCATTAAAAACAGGCTTGTTGTTACTTTCCAAATGAAGGTTTTCACTGTCACATGCAAGTTAGTTTTCCTTTCAATCATTTTTGAACTTCAGTAGTATCCAAGAACTTCCATTTGTTCTTGTGATTTTCTCAGACTTGACGTGTTCACATTAGACATTGCATACTATGGTCTTCATATTGCATACCAAAATGATGGTTTTAGATTATGTCCTTTTCAATTTGTATGAATGAACTTTAATTTTTCTTCAAAATTGGTCCAATAGGGCAGTCAAACTCTCATTCAATTTATTTCTAGAAGTATACCTTCACAAATCAGAAATTGCATTATTCATTCCTACTTATGAGATCACAACACCTACCTTAAATGAGTTGTTGTAGGAAATATGTGAACTAAGTGCTCAACCTTGTGTTGTTGGTGTCTTGTTTGAGTATGAGTTTATCAAATCTGCATACACCTGAATTCTTCCTATATATCTGGTGCAACACTGGAGCTTCACAAACTCAACATTCAACTTCTAAGAGTCAAGTTAAATCAAGGAGGCTTCCTCTTCCAAAAACCTTTGATCTATGTTGTTCCCAAGAAAGTCCATTGTAATCATCTGATTTCAAGATAACTGTGTAGAAATTGATTTTTGGTAAATGTTGACTATTCCAATGTCTAAGTCTCTATCAATGTCTCTGGTCCAAAGCATGCTTCTTCATTTTTCTTGACCAAGATCAGAACTGAACAACCATACAAAGTTTGGTTTAAAAACACTTCCAGTTCTTTGGAGACACATCCAATCTTCTTTATAGTTGTCTGGAACAATCCTCTATCAGTTCTTGCAAACTGTTCATTCAATCAATTATTCAATGGGATATAAATTTTCCTTATCCAACCCTTAGACTTTGTCTAGATCAACATTACATCAATTCTGGATCTATTTCATTTTGTAGTAGATTTCTAGAGTTTTGCATACTTCTTGTTTTCACTACCAAATTGTAGGATCTTAAAAATAAAAAAAAACTTACCACCATCATGCATTCAACACCAAACTTCACATCAAACTGGTACAAGCCATTGTTATAGTCATACAATTCTTCTTGTTTAGGATGAAACATTTCCCATTGTTGAAATTTAAGTTTACATGCAACAGTGAGTTTCTATTGCAGCCAAGGTTAATATATTTTAGTGTTGTAGGTTGAATTTATTGAACCAATCCCCATCATTCTTCAATGTCTTCAATGTTGGTTAAAAATATTCAACAATTAATAACATACCCAACGATTTAAGTTGTCAACTCGAGGAGAGCGTAAACTTGTGAGGTACAGGAAAACTATATGCAGGGTCAGAGTAATACTAACTTAATCTAATATTCCATGCAACTGAAATCTAAGAAAGCATGCTACTAATTTAATCGAAGAAAACACACGGCGACTGAAATTGAACCTAGTTTACGAAAACATGAAATTGAAATTATTCTAGGAAAACATGAAATTGTATAAATGAAACCTAATCGTGAGAAAGCATGAAATTAAGCAACGGAAATAAATTATTTATAACAAAACACACGTAAAAAAATGACAAGTAACAAATAACAAATGATAAACAGATGTGAGCTCGCGTGAAATCTAAATTAACCACTAAAAATAGTAAATCTATTATGGAGAAATCAAAATATTTATTCTAAAACATCAACTCCATTACAAAAGGATCAAATCCATGACTAACTCTCAAAAAGATAAACTATTTCTCTATTTCTCTATTTCTAGAGACGCCTCCACACACCCCAAATGAAGAGAGAGCACTCTTATTTGTACATGAGTTTCTTTGAAAAGAGGATAAATGTAGATCACTTTTCTCTCAACCTATTTTCCATAATTAAAAAATATTTATCCCTTCAAATACTCACAAATCCTCTCATGATATTCCTCTTTGGAATTATCTTGAATAATTATCTCCAATCTTGAAAAGGTGGAGAAAATATTTGGGATGCTTTCGAATAATCATTTTGTTTAAAATCTTCAAATATTCCTACACATCACAAAGCTCACACAACTTTGAGATATAAATGAAAACATGTTAGTTTTCTAGTATTTAATCATAAATTCTCTTAGAAAAAAATAAAAAATAAAAATTGGAAAATAACAAGGTAAGCCATATTTATTTATGAAAATGGTATAAGGAATGGTTAATGGAGTGATGAATAGGGATGAATGTGAGGAGTAGTAAAGGGAAATAGGATGAAATGCAACATTTGGGTGACCCAACATCTCCCCCCAACTAAACTTGTTTCATGTTCTCGTGCAACTGTACATAAACTTTTTGGCTTCTTAACTTTGGCTTTGCATGATGACGTTTTTTTAATAAATTATTTATGGTTAGTTCTTGTGTGACAACCATGAATATGACAAATGTTGGTGCTTGAGTTAACCAAATTTATTTATTTATTACTTATTTTCTTTTTGAAATACATAAGATTTGAAAGTATACATATACTGGAAATGATAAGCCATCAATGTACATTAGAAATCCCTTGCTTCATGTTATGAATCATGCCAAAAATAGATCAAATTGTAATAAAGTGTATTTTGGAAGAGACATGTGGGTCAATGATAAATGAGATGATGGAATGTGTAAAATGGAATCAAATGGTAATGAATATATTCCCCCCCACCAATTGAAGACGTTTCAAGTTTATGAAAATGAGAAAGGCAATGTAACATGATGAGGGAATTTTCCAAATTCATTTCTAGCATTTAAGGAATTGCATGATTAAATATTAGAAAATAGCATACCTCCACTTACCCAAAAAGCTGATGAATCATGGACTGTGAAGTGAACGAATCTAAATTGTTGCTTAGTTGAATGAAGTAAAAGATGAAAGTTGAAAGTGGAATTGTGGTACTCTCATATGGATGGAAGTATGTTGCTGTAAAATTGTTGATGGAATCATGAAAAGTACATATAGTCTTCACCTGCTACAAAAACCCAATATTACAATTCTTACCATGCGAATAAAGGTATTGACGTCAAGCATGAGAAGAAGTCATTGGATTACCGGACATTAATGTATGTCATTAACCAATGTGAGCCAAGATCACCATTGATGTCAATGAGTGCCAAGGTACCTAAGTATATCTTGCGAAGTGCAAATAAATGAGTTGATGTTGAGCCACTTGCAAGGTCTAACAATTAAGGAGCATTGATGTATTTCCATTATTGTTAGCGAGATAACTTGCTATTAAGGCATGCAAGACTCAAGGTACTAAAAAGAACTCTAGTATCTATCCCAAATAAGAATCTGAGGTCGATAGGGAAATACTTGTTGAAAGGTGGGCCTTAAACAATCCCACATTAGTCAACACGATTTGTACAAAATTATTGGTAGGACTATAGATAAAAGATATCACGGTCAAACAGTTTTATGAAAATGACATCAAGGTAATTCCAGCATAGAAAGGAAGCTGAATGGTTTTATTCATAAGGTAAAAGATGAACTGAAAATGGGGAAAGATGTATGTGAATCAGAAAAGTAAACATGTGTGAAGTCATAAGGTAGTAGGAGATTTGAAGGAGGAAGGGTAAATAATCATGTCATGACACAAATGGTTTCTAGAAAGCTTCTTATGACAATAAATAGAGTGACATGTGCAATAGAAATTCAACTCCTTCAAGTTGTCAACAAAGCATACTTTTTTCCTTGAAAAGTTTTTCTGATTCTTGAAAATCACTTGTGCATGAACAAGGCTTCTTGATTGTCTTGGAACCTATAAAAGGTTAGCACTAATCCTGCACCAAAATTGTAAGAGCATTGAAAAACATAAAATGCAAGAATTAGTACTAATGCCAGCAATCAAATGAAAAATGAAATGCATTTTTACCTATTGATAATGACGCATTTTTTACAATCTTCTTCGTGAATACCTGTTGAAGTGACTTTACAAAAAATTTAGCATAGAAAGATAAAAGCATGATTACAATGATGTTTTCAGTAAGTGTTAAAAATCCATTTACATTTTTTTAATATTTTTACAGTTTTCTTATTCTTATGTGTTTTGTAATTTTTAAGTTTTATTGACAAAGATTTTTAAATGTTTATTGTTTGTTTTTTATTGTTTTCAATTTTTATTACAAAGAATCTACATAAAAACTCACACCTTGTTCAACTTGTCATCATTACCCAATAAATGTAGGTTGTACTTGAATAATTTGGATTCATGTTATTTGCCCACAAATATTTGAAAGATAAATTACCATTTACAACTAAGATTTGGTGTCAAGCATTGCTTTGTATAGTATCTACATTTCTTCGTAAAGTATCATTGTTCTGATCTAAGATTGGATTGTGTTATTGAAAATATCCTGCTTACAGATCAAGCACATGGAAAAATATAAAATCAAATGTATTGTTGTCAGTATTTTTATTCACCAGGTTCCAAAGCCACACGAAACCAAAACTCAAAACTATGGGACCAAATGCATTAGATGCTTGAGATGGTTGGTAGTACCGTGACTGAAAGGAGATTATTGTCGGGTCATTTTGTATCTGCAATGTTTTAACCGATATGATTAATACAACGAGCATATCTTTATGCATTGTCGACACCAATACACTACTTTTCTCTCTCCCTCTGCACGGGCTAAGATAGTGAAACAACTTAACATCTTCACATCGAAATTATTAATTAAATATGAAAGATATGTTGTTGGGTCTACTGGATATGCTACCTTTTATTCTTGAATTTCCCATCTAGCTAAATAGACTAGACTCATGCTCTCGTGATCTGGGTATGCCACCTTTGCATTATGAAATTGACCATATTGTATTTACGCCCTCTGTCTCTCTGAATAATGCGCCCTTCCACAAAGTTTATTTATTTTTATATCAATGAGCAAGTGTCCCCTAGCAATATCCATAGCGGGTGGCAAGAAGAAGATCTTCAAAATGTGTATAGAGATCTCTACGTCCGAGTATAAATATCGAAGATCTCAGGTAGAGAGAAGATATAAGGCATGTCTAAGGTTCGATTTATCCCATCACGTTCTCACAAGGGAATAACTCTCCTGTTAATTCAAGCAATCAGTGATCTCATTCTTTTGGTGGAACCGATGCGGGATGTATTTCGTGAGTATAGGATTTAGTTATATATGATGCATTAAACAGGTCTGTTTTGAAAGGGTATTTTTCCTCTTTCAAATATGGGTATGGATTTAAGGGGTGGGTATTATTGAATGGGGACTACTTCTCTCCCATCTGTTGGAAAGGGTACATATTTCCAGCCATCTTGGATTCAAAGCGGACTTTATCCCAAAGGATTTAATTGATGTCTGGTTAAAGTGCTTCGGTTCCTTCGTCCACTAGATGTGACCCTATAGGACCTTAACAGCCATAATAGTTCATTTATATTACCCCTTCCCTAACGGACTGTTCCCTACCCAAGACACCTTTATAGTCTTTATTAAAGAACCAACATATCTGGGGATTATGGAAAAGCTCGAATGTTTGATATGCTTGGATCAAAGAAATGGAAAGAGATGTTTTGCGCTGGTCGATTTCCACAGCTTCATGTTCATGAGTGAATTTTCCTAGATTACACCCTATGACTTCTTACAAGAATTATTTGTGAAACCCGATATAGATTCAGCACAGAGTTACCTCATTCGTGATGATGAAAGGCATAGAACTTGGGATAGAGATCGAACTTGCATTCACAGCGATAGTAGGGAGAACTGGATGTTTTACTATTCATTAATGCCACGTGGATGTTTTATTCCCTCCTTCTCTGGGAATAATCACCTGGTCAGTTAATGATTTGTGCAAAGACCGCAAATATGGACACAAGAAGGAGTGTAACACCCACGCAAAGATGGAGTCAAAAATAGCTCCAACCATAGTTACTTGGATCACTATTGGAGAGCGGTCTGTCACAGATGATAGATAGAAAAAATTAGCTGGTAAACTGATCACTCTCCATAGGACAGTAGTGTGGCACTCATGTAAACTATATCCAGGATAACAAAGATGTCAATCAAAAGAATAATTATCACTGCAAATGTCAATAAAATTTTCTGTTGATGATCGACAATTAAGTAGGAAGGAAACCTGATCTATTTTGCATGTTTTTTGTTTTTTTTAACTCTCTGTCCTTCAATATTATACATAATGGTCCTTACATCCATCGAAACTAACACGTTTAGGATATTATTGGCAAAGACTAGAGTAAACTAGCAATATTTTGGCTGTGTTCCAATGGGTTTCCTGCACCAACTATTGATGGAGACATAATCCCAAAGGAGCGTGAACAAATGCTGGATAGCAGACAGACAATTTTGAACTTGATATTCTAGACTCTACCCTACAGACACCCCTAAGATTTCCTTATTCCTACTCATTTTCTAATTTCTTTCCCAGTTTTTTTGCAATTAGAAGTCATTTTTTTCCAACGAGAGAGGAAGCACTATCTCACCTAGATCCATATCCTGTACCACCGCCTTTTCCATATCTATGGCCGAATGCATTATATGGATTTTCTGTAGCGATAGCGCCTCCAAAAAAAAAGTAGGACAATAAGCAACATCCTATCCACCAGTCTCAAAGTAAGTATCCTTTCCATGCACTAACTGAAAGTTAGCAATTCAAGGTGGATCACAACTAGGTTTGAGGTTTGGTAGCAATAAAAATATAAATGGGAACATGTGTACGTTAAATATATAGCATATCACTAAGATCAAGAACTTACTATTAGCAATTAAGGGTTAACCTCTTGTGAATCCTGTTATTAGTTGATGGACCAAAATTATCTGGACGATCTATAACGAACAAGCCAAACCGCTAAGTTAGGACCATTCCCAATAGATAACATAAGCCTCATTGTTTAACGTTACCTTTACCCTTTACCACGTGCTCCGTTAGTGAGGTGAGTTAAGAAGTCTCGATAACCCGGGAGAAGGATTGTGTTCCAACCCAACACGCGGAGAGACAAATTCATGTATTAATTTGGGGTGCCAGATAAAATCTTTGAAATTTGCCAGTGTTGTCTATCTAACCGATTTGTTACGTAAAACGTGGAATTTGATCCATGATTCGTGGGGAACGGATTCCTGAATATCTATGAAGATACTAATAGATCTTATCAAGGTTGACGTTTAAGCAAAATGCATTCCATTTTCTGGACAGATTATTTCGAATTTGGCTATGATATCGTTGAGATATCGGCTAGAATCCAATGCATTGCACATATTTGGTTTCTTCCCTTAGGAGTATCTGGAGATCTCGCGCGAGGACTATCTAGCAATGGTTATGGTTTAGAATACCACTTGGGTTCTATTTTTCTACGTGGCCATTCCCATGATGACAGCAAAATTTCGTTTAATATTGTTGGCGCTCGGTGAATATTTCCCTCGCCCTTCAACTTGAGAGAAATCCTAAATGAAACATTAAAATGATGAGTTTAATATTAAAACAATTCTCCCAAAATACCCACGTTTCCAAACCTAAAAATAGATGTTATCATCCCAAATCAAGCATGAGAAGCGTAAGGCAAATCAATTTGTAAATGTGTTGTTAGGATCAACTTATTCGGCTCGCATGAGAAGTCAAAGGCCAGCATGAGGAGAATGTTGGGTTTGGAAACAATACTTGGCCATCCAGAGTCTTCTCACTGATCTCCCTTATTGTTTGAGAGTGTAGTTTTAAGTCAAGTTTGAAGGATGAAAATGGAGAAGGACGTAACGAGAAGAGATAGGGCCTCAAAGATCTCTCTCATATTTGCCATAATACTCTCCATTTTGGAAACTCAATCTCAAATAGTCATCTCCTGCAACAACTTTTAGGTAAAGGCAGTCAACCACCCGATATACTTTGAAGTATAATTAAATGAATCTGATGGAGCTATAGTTGGTCCTCTCATGTCCATACAAACCTTAATTGGTGAAATTCTCAATTTGATTTTCTATTGTTTTGTAGGTTTAGGCATGAAAGGATGAACGCTGGTGGGGAAATTAAATNTGAGTTTTTCTAATGCTTATTGGTTTTATTTCTTTTTGCAGGTCTTGTTCCAAATCAAAGGGTAAATAACCTTTTGTGTTGAAAATCTCTTTTTTTCTTTAATTTATTCCAAAATTTGTAGAAAACCTAGATTTCAAAGATTTAATTTTTTTTAATGCAAACTAAAAAAATTAATTCCTAGGAAAATTAGAAGAATAAAAATGAAATTTTTTTTTTTTTTTTACTAATTTTAAAGCATCCTACCTCCTAATTATTCGAAATGAAAACTAAACCTACCTACTCTATTCTAAATGAAAATTACAATCATTTAAGTGTAGTGAAATTGCCAATGTAACCATCTATGTAACAAAAGTAAACAAAGATTCGCATTTGATTTTGCAAAAGGAAGTCTAAAATGTACAAGACTATGCGAATTTAGCTGCTAAAAACGTAATTTAACGAAATAAAAAGGAAAACTTTGAATTAACTTGGAACTCGCTTGAAACCGTTGTTCGATGAAACTTTCATTATAAGCTTGATTTACTTCCTGACTTTGATCGCTCGAAATTTCTTCTGTGTCATCCTCGATCTTCTATTCGAATAGTTGTTCCCCATCATATGTATAAGACTCTTCAAATGATGATTCTCATTTGCTTCTCGAGTGGCTAATCTTTTGGATGCTATCAAGATCTCCTCTTCTTGAGAAGAGGAGATCCCATCTTTTGCTAAGATCTGAGTGAATTGTTCCAAACTTATACCCATTGTAAAATCAACTTACTGATAACCAAATTAAATGCTGCAAATGAAAAAAAAATGGTAGAAAACAATACAAAGCAGTATGAAACAATATGAAATCAGAAATCAAAACTAGCGTATAATGAAAACAATCCAAACTTACACTATAAAAAAAATGTAAATGCAAAATAATTAACTAGATAAAGGCACACTTGCATAAAAAACAAACTCGCATAAAAGAAATATTCTTGCAAAAAATGGAAGAACTCTTTGTGGAAATTAAACACTCTTGCAGGAAAAGTAAATCACACTTTGTGAAAAAATGAACACGCTTGCGAATAAGAAACTTATTTGCATGAAAAAAAGGACAACAAGGCTTTGGGGTGACCCACTAAAGTGGATGCGTCAGGATGTTACACCGCGGAAATTTCCTAGTGAATTCGTCCTTGTGTCTTATACTTTCCCCTCCCCCTTGTTGTGCAATATGAAAGAAACCTATCTACCTACCTAAACTCCAACCCCCTTTTATCACCTCCCTAGCAACGACGCCAAAAATGTTGGTGAAAAATATTAAACAAATAATAACATACCCAACGATTTAAATTGTCAACCAGAGGAGAGCATAAACCTGTGAGGTACATGCAAAATCTTTGCAAGGTCAGAGTAATACTAACTTAATCTAATATTCCATGCAATTGAAATCTAAGAAAACATGCGACTAATTTAATATAAGAAAATGCATGCGACTGTAATTGAACCTAGTTTACGAAAATATGAAATTGAAATTAATCTAGGAAAACATGAAATTGCATAAATGAAACCTAAGCATGAGAAAGCAGGAAATTAAGCAAGGGAGAGATTTTATTTATAACAAAACACACGTAGAAAAATCACAAGTAACAAATAACAAATGAAAAACAGATGTGAGCTCACATGAAATCTAAATTAACCACTCAAAATAATAAATCTATTATGAATAAATCAAAATATTTATTCTAAAACATCAAATCCATTATAAAAGGATCAAATCCATAACTAACTCTCAAAAAGATAAACTATTTATCTATTTCTAGAGAGGCCTCCACACACCCAAAATGAAGAGAGGTCACTCTTATTTATACATGAGTTGCTTTGAAAAGATGATAAATGTAGATCCACTTTTCTCTCAACCTATTTTCCATAATTACAACATATTTATCCCTTCAAATCCTCTCATGATAAACCTCTTTGGAATTATCATGAATAATTATCTCCAAATCTTGAAAAGGTGGAGGAAATATTTGAGAAGCTTTTGAATAATCCTTTTGTTGGAAATATTCAAATATTCCTACACATCACAAAGCTCACACAACTTTGAGATATAAATGAAAACATGTTAGGTTTCTAATATTTAATCATAAATTCTCTTAAAATAAAAAAATTTTAAAAAATGGGAAATAACAAGGTAATCCATATTTATTTATGAAAATGGTATAAGGAATGGTTAATGGAGTGATGAGTAGGCATGAATGTGAGTAATAGTGAAGGGAAAATAGGATGAAAATGTGACATTTGGGTGACCCAACATTCAACATCAGTTGTTCATGAGATAGACTAATTCCACTATGGCAACCCGGGCTTAGTGACTTGTATGTCTGATATAGTAACATTAACTTATTTGTGCAAAACCTTGACAGGGATAAAGGAATTTGTGGATGCTACTACTATCCTTTGGAGCTATCTTTCACTTCATGAGATCACTGCAAACTACTCTTGCTTATTTTGAATGGATGGATTTCTCATGAATTCAGAATGCTCCAAAACTACAAGATCATATGCTTGCGGTTGTAGGTTTCTTCCGCTGAAAGAATCTTCGGTTATATCATATTAGATTTGTATTACCAAATCATAATTATGCCTATGGATGGTTTCCTTAAGAACTTAATCGCTGTGACTTTAGATGCTTTACAAAATAGTATTGTGTACTGTAGCTACTTCACGGAGATCATAGATTCGAGAATGAGTTCTTCATCTTCCTCTAAGTATCCCAAAATCTGGATGTCTCTGATTTTAAGCAACTCCCTTCTTAAATCCATTGTTGAGTGTCTGCAGATACCTAATAGATCAAGGCAAGATATTGATTTAACACACACTTGTGCAGATTGATATCCTTAGACATATATGTTATGTTTGTAGCTACCATATTTGTGACATAATCCTAAGACATTTCCATTCTTTGTAATTGATTTCTTTTCAACTCCTATCAGACATCCTAGGACCTGTTTTAAAGAGCCATCATGACCCATGTCTAGTTCATCTAGAAATTTCAACCTTTCCTCAAGTGGAGACATTAATTCCACAATGGTATGATCGCCAATTGAAGCATCTAACACCATAGTTAAAACCTTCTAATTCTCAAGTGGGATATATTTAACAAGGCCACTGACTATCAATTTCTTCCACATACAATGAATATGCATTAGGATGTTTTTGAACATTTTTTATAAGGCCCATTTTAAAGTCAATCCTTGAGAATTGGCAAATATTTCCCTAAAGTGATTTGTGTTTCTGTTGACTTTTTAGTTTCCACTCCTTTTCAACTATCTTATATTGGTCTTAGGCATCATTTTCTTTGTGCTCCTATTATTCTTACCATATTTCTCCCTGTTAAAAATAAAATTAACACCCTTGAGAGTATTGGTCTGAAAACATATTTCTACTTCTCCTGCAGCATGAAGATCAGAGTTTTTGAACAATTTTACCATTGCTTCCACAAATGAAAAAATGTTTGCAGACAAGGTGACTCTAAAGAGGACAAATCCATGACCAATTGAGGGCCAAAACCCAACTCCTATAACTCACACAATGAAAAATGACTAACATGGGCATTAATTGTCCTAGAAATACCGAAAGACAAGTTGAAATGCCTAAAAACTAAGGAAAGTGGGTTTTTTTAGGAAATAATTAAAAACTTCAAAAAACCCAATCCCACATTCATTATCAAGAGATGGGATGCTCAAATCCCAATCCTATAAATGGAATGCATATGAGGTGAATTAGGGAGGACAAGAGTTAAAGAAAAAGCATGCTGCAGGAATTAGAGGATAGATAAAGTCTTTTTCACAATACAGTTTCTTTGGTGATCATTGGAATTGATGGAGAAGGATATTTTAGAGCAAGGAGAAAGGGGTTCACCTATTATTGAGTTGTAATCACTTTCCTCCCATTTTAATATGATGTAATATGATTTTCCCCCAAATGTTGTGTTTGAATCTATGCATTTTTATGTGTTCTTTGTCAATATTTGGTAGATAGATTTCAAGCTTTTTTTAAGTTTTCAAAATCTAGATGTAAGGAACTACCTAATAGGCTACTAATGGAGGCCTAAAGGCTAAGGAGGCTGGAGTAAATAGATATTCCACGAATGGCACGCTTCAAGAGGTAATATCATTCCTTCCCTGCCTATCTCTTCTTTGAAAAAGTTTAGAAATATCAGGAAGCTTTCATTTATTGCATGTATTTCTATCAACAGGATTCACCCTCCCTATAGTTAAGGATAGATAGGTTGTAGACATGTCCCTTTGGTCAAATCTACCAACATAATGGCGACCTTATTGGGGAGATAAGGGGATATTCTCATGAAACAAGTTTTCTTGAGAGTTTCCCCTTGTTTGGGTGATTTTTACCTTTCAATTCTTTTGATGCATTCTTTATCTTGTTCTTAGAAGGTTTTAATTCAGTCCTGGAGGTCAAAACCGACCTAGATCTACATTTTCAAAGTTAAAATGCTTGAAAAATTTGAGAGTTTTATCACAAGATCTCTTTTTTATTGATATACGCAAGTTACATTGGTAACAAAAGCTTATACACGCGGGTTTTCTCTGAAAAGTGGCGCATATACACTGGTTTTTTTTTCTGAACAGACGTGTATGGAACAAATTCTAGTGTTTAAGGCATAAAATCATCACTTCTTGTCCGTTTTGAGTAATTTGTTTTGCTGTGAAAAGCTTAGACAACCCACTATTTGATTTTAAAGTCTAAGTTCATCCATTTTGGCTAAATATTTTAGGATTTTTTGAATAATTTTGAAGTTTTGTGTGCATGTGGTTGGAATTTGAAAAAGTCATGGTTCTTGATTTTTTATGGTCAAATCTACAATTTTTGGGTCATTTTGGTTGAATTTTGTTGCATTAGATGTCTTAGGAATATTCTAACAGAGGTTTTAGACATTTTTTCCCTCCCTTTTATCAATATTTAGAGATTTTTGAAGGATTTTTAAGTTTGGTGTGCATTTTGGCTTAAGTTTGAAATTTTGGAGATCATTGATTTTTGGATTTTGTTTGAGTTCTTTTGAGACTTTTCATAACCTTAATTGACATCCTAAACACTTGTTAAGTCTTATTATGACCTTTTAGGAGCATTTTTTAAGCATTTGGGGACATTCTCCCTCAATTTTGGAAGGCTTGGAAAACTCTTTAAAAAAAAATTAGGAAAAAATCACTTTTAGAAGTAGTTCTTTTTTAGTATTATTCAAAGGTTTCCTTGAAAAGAATGATCAGATCTGAAATTTTATGACATGTTTACCTTTTAATTCATTTATTTCACTCTTGAATGTCTCAAGTTTTGTCTAAATTGGTCATTTTTATCACATAGTGACATCAGGAAATTGTTGAAAAAATTAAAGAACATGACATTGTTTCAATTTATGGATTCTTTTGGCCATGAATTTCAAATCTGTGTGGACTTGCTGACCTACCACACAACTTGTAATCACCACTAAAACACTCTTCATACCATCATTTAATATCAAATTCACATAAATTCTCAATTTCCGAGCCACAAGTATCCTCTTCACTTGCGCTTTCGGGCAGTACTGTGAACGAGAAAGTGGATCTCAAGTGTAATAGGTCTTTTGAAGTTTTGAAGCATATTGTCGAGCCACGAGTATCCTCTTCACTTGCACTTTCAGGCAGTCCTGTGAACAAGAAAGTGGATCTCAAGTGTAAATGCTTGTCAGTTTTAGAATTTCGAAAGATACTTAGAATTTTGTATTGATTTTCAAACCATCATTTTGGAACATTAAAATCAACATTCAAAAAGAAAACATAATGCAACTAAAAAATAAAAATTGAATCATGATCCTACATGTAAACATTATTTTAAGAGACTTATTAGAAAAAGGGAAACTTATTGAACATTCAAACATTTTTAGTTTCCAATTAGTGATAGTTGAAGAAAATCAAACACATCTTATGTTTGAAGCCAACCTCTTGAACCCTTGCTAAAAAAATTGAAAACTTCTTTTTTCAAATTTGTGAAAGTGATTCTATTTTGCAATATGTATGTTTGAAGGATATCAAAGAACCTCTTACTATCATATAGTGTATAATTTCATTGAAATAAAGGAAAGAGTAGTGAGCATTGTGCATTTGATTGGTTCAACATTTTGAGTCACAAACACCACCAGTTTCACCATCACTCCTTGAAACTAAGCAAACTACCCTAAAATCAATGCTTAATCTAAAATCTATCAAGATTCTTTTTGATATCATCAACATAGATTAGGCTAGGGCCTTTGGATAATATTGGATATTTAACACTCCAGGGCCACAAAAATTTGAAACTAGTATTGATTAAAGAGAATCAAATACATTAGTAGCAAAGAGTGCATGTCAGGAAGCACTTCTAAAAAAAGCGTCAAGCACGAGGTCAATCTGAATTATGTAGAGTATTTTTTAAGGATTCTAGTATTATACTTAAGTATAGTATTCTAGGCGATTATTTTGGATTGAAAAAAACATGTATATAGATACCTGGGCGAAATTAAATATGAAACATACAATTTACTACTAAAATGTGTAATTTTTGGCGAATATTATGATAAAAAACATATTTTATGTAAATATAGGCGATATTAGAGACTAAAAATGACCAAATAGCGAATTTGTTTTTTGAAAAAACCCCAAAAAATAGCCAATTGGCGAAATTTCACCCCTAAAAATTACCCTAAGGGTGGTATCCCCCTCTTTCTTATTTGGTGGGATATGAGCACATTACAGTATTTCAGTTAAGTGACAAGTCCTCGAGGTGACATCAATTTCTTGAGATATCTAGTCTATTTGAGTTATCCTGGACTGACGATTGTCCTACCTGGCCACCGATTGTGACGTGGTAACCATAGTTTCTTTTCTTAGGGCATCACATAGGTTGTTGTGAGTGGGGGATGCTTGCAATACCTAAGATAGACACAAGGTTGTTTTAGCCCCTTGGGAGGGTGAGTATCCAAGAGCTAACACTTGGACCCCTGGCGATCGAAGAACAGTGTAATTGTTTCTCATACCTTCACTATTTAGTATTTTTTTAGGTGTAATGTCCCTCGAGAGCTACTAGATTTAGATAGCCCTCTAAATCCAGCTTTTCACTAAACTCTAGTTCTTTGGAAAGAAGTTTGCTTGATGATTATCTTAGGACATTTTTAGATGTGTGGACACTTTGATTTTTGTTGAGTCTATCTGCCATTAGGATTGTTTGACTGTATTTTGATATACACTAATAAACAAATCCTTTTATTAAACTTTGGAGCGATTAATATCCTGATCCACCCGTCAAGTTGGAAACAAGGCAAGTTACCCAAGCTTGAGGGCCCCACTACATTGTGGAGGCATATACATGAACCACATCTTTGTGACTTTGAAACAGAACTACTTATAAACCCAAACAAATGTTACTAGAGAAGAACAATGTCAAATCAATTCTAAAAATTTGTCACATCATGGATGAAACATAGATAAAATTGATTATCTTTAATTTAGTTGAAATTGAAAAAATTGAATATCACATATTTGCTCACATAAATCCACCCTTAGCACATCCTTTAAACTCAATCATACTTATGGAAAGTGAGTCACCGGTTAGTCTTTTTGAAAGTTGGGATAATATGCAGAACATTACACTTGACCCTTTGGCTTCGCCAAGAGTTGAAGGAACCATATCAATGCAGTCTCAAATGGTTGTGGGAGGTTGTCAAAATCCTCTTGGCCCACACAATAGTTGTCTAGGTTCTACGTCTGGGGGCAACCCTTTACCATGGAATGATAATATTCCTGGCGGAAATAATGCATCCTAAAACACAAATGCCAATTGGAATTATCCTTCATCAATGGGAGGAAATTCCCAAGAGGGTTATCCTCTGATTTATCCTAGCACTATGCATAGGGGAAATCCACATATCAACCCCATTCCACAATGGAGTGGTCATGTTTTAGAAAGTAACCAATATTTTTGGAACCAACCTCCGTAAGGAGGAAACATACCTTGGAATTCCAATCAAAACCAAGGACAGAATCAATGGAATGGTCGGGTTCTAGTAAGTTACTAATCTTCTTGGGAATGCTTAAGACCCAACTCCATCAGGAGGAAATCCACCCAGTGGTCAGGTGTTAGGAAGTAACCAATGTTCTTCGGACCTAACTCCATCAAGAGACAATCCACCCATTGATCATGTTCTGAGAAGTACCCAATCTTCTTGGGGGCATCCTTTGTAAGGGGGCAACCCACCTTGGAATACAAGTCAAATCCAAGGACCACCTAAATGGTGTGGTCATATTCTAGGAAATAACCAATATCACTAGAGTCTAACCTCATAAGGGGGGAATCCACCCATTCATCAATGGTGTGGTCAGACTCCAGTAAATATCCAATCTCCTTGGAGTCCAACCCTACAAGGGGGCAATCCACCCTTTCATCAATGGTGTTGTCACATAGGAAATATCCAATCTAACTGGAGTCTAACCCCTCAAGGGGTAAATCCACCCATTCATCAATGGTGTGGTTATATTCTAGGAAATATCCAATCTCCTTAGATTCTAACCCTGTAAGGGGGTAATCCACCCATGATTCTCATTCCACGATGGAGTGGTGAGGTTCTAGAAAGTAACCAATATTTTTGGAATCAACCTAGAATACCTATGTTTGATCCAGCTAGGCCACCACATGGACCTCATTCCAATGGTATGATTGGTTCCGTCAACAACCTTGAGCAGATCACCCAGCAAATGGGGAAAATGTTTGTTCAAAACTCAGAACCTACAGCTAGTCAGGATATGCAACAACATGTTAAGCCTTCCCTGACTTCTGAAATCCTAATAGTTCAATCCATGGACCTTAGGAGGGAGAAGAAGAAGTAAAAGGGTAATAACAGTGTTAGTCCTTCCCAAAATCCTGAAAAATTCATAGTTCAATCCATGGAACTTAAAGGAAATAAGAAGAAATACAAGAGTAAGAAAAATGCTAACTTTGGGAAGGGAGATGCACTGAATCCATCTCAAGATAGTGGGAAACAACAATCCGTTGTATTAATGCAACCTTTTATGCAGCACCATCATCAAATGGTTGCTACGATGTTGGTACCTCTTCTAGGAGGCAACCAGTCCAAAATCCCCATAAGAGGGAAATGATCCCAATGACAATGTCTTCATGTGTGATCATGAGGTGAACATTAAAATGAGATCTCATTCTTATGATGTCCCTCCTATTACATTGGATCAATCGGAATCATATCCAAGTGGTTCTCTCACCATTGAGAAACCAACCATAGACATAATACAACACCTCCCCAAAGGTGATCTATGTGGAACAATGCATATCCTAACGCATGAGCTACTCAAAATGAAAATGTTGTTGAGGAAATAACTCAAGCACCATGTGCCATGTCCGCCATGGAGGTGTTGCAATATTGTCCTTCACAAATGAAGGAACTATCATCTTCAACTAGATTTTTTAATCCATCCGATGCGACTTTGATCACATTATACTTAGACCAATCAACCTCTAGAATTCCTTTCAAAGTTGCTTTTCAGATTACAGTAACATCTCATGGATAGAATATCTTTCAAACCATAATTGATGAAGGGGCCTCAACTTGTGTCATTTCATTTAAATGTTGGTAAGCATTAGTATCACCCACCTTAGTTCAATCCCATATTGTGTGAAATGCATTTGACGGACACTCCTCTCTCCTCACAGACTTAGTATATTCCTCCCTATGAAATGGAGTGGAAAAATAGTCACAATGGATGTTGAGGTAGTAGATGCACCTATAGATTACAATTTTCTATTATAACATAGTTAGATACATGGAATGATGGCTATAGTGTCTTCAGAGTCCCGATTGATTCGGTTCCCTCATTGGAGGATGATTTTTATGATCGACCAATTAGATTATTGCATGCTTGAAACTGCTATCCAATTGAATGTTCCTTTGATTAGGGATTCTCTAAAGGAGGTTCGAGAAATTAGGGTAGGATTGTTAAAAAATCATTCCTTCATGGGAGACTTTATGATCCCACAACCCTTATCTATTATAGAAGTATCATACCAAGCAATTGAAATGGCTTTAGCAAATTTGGATCAGAATCATTCCTTGGTGGAGGAATATGATCTAGTTACTTGACCCATTTTGCTTGTGAGATCTCCTTGCTCACTTGATTTCTTGGATTTAATTTTATCATTAGATGAAACTATCCTTGAATTCATAAACATTTGGTTGTACCCACCAAAGGACATCTTTTGTGAGGCCACTGGGAGCATATTTGGTTTAAATCCACCCAAATATAGGAGCATCCTTTGTATGTTCCTCGATCTTATGATGTATATTTGGAAGCATACATATAGGTTTAGTTTATCCCTCTTTGAAGATGAACTTGAACCTTTTGCAACCCAAACTTTCCATAGGGTCGAACCTGTTGTAAATTGGTGGATCAGCCCATCATATCTGTATTTTCCACCATTTTGATAGAAGAGCCTACCGAACATGGGACACCCTAGTCAACTCCTTATTTCCATTTTGGTTCCCATGTTGATATATTCTGATAGGTTTGGGAGCCCAATTAGTCCCATCATGACCTCGAGTTTGATACCGCATACTTCTCTTCCATACAGTTCTGACCATTTCCTGATGGGATCCCTATTTCATGTTAGTTTACATAAGCATGTATTAAAATATCTACATGAACATTTGTGCTTAATACTTCGATGCTTATTGTTAATGTTACATATATGCCTTTACAATCACTTTTTGCTCAAAATTTCTATAAACCATTGCTTCTGTCTAAGTTGACCTATACATGCGAGAACTATTTGATTCAGGTAGTTGGTGGACCATGATTCATTGTGATTTATGATTTTGGTGTTTTTTGCAAGAATTACCATGGCATAAACCACATTTCCCCCTTCCAACTTGTTCATTGCATCAAATTGGAGAACCATGGTTACTTGATTCTATTTCACCGTCCATCGACACATAATCCTGCTTCAGATAGCCAATCGATGGAGGGAACATCCATAAGAGTGTGCACAACTAGCTCAACCCTTTTTGCAATATGTATATTTGCCTTGGCCTGGCCCATGCTCTTGAAAAATAGAGTACTCCCATGCAACACTCATTCCCTCCCATGTACCTTAGCATTCTTTATTCTTTTTTCAAGCTAATAAATGAAAAAAGTACTAAAATTTAAAAAAAACACAAAAAAAGGGGAAACTTGAATCATGTCATATTGAATCTTTGAGACAAATGAAACAGTCAGTCCTTGTCACCCTTGAACAAGACACATATCCTTTCATCAGTTATAATTACACCATTTACATTTGAATTAGGAAGTTGTACTAGTAATTTGAACATATCTCCATCGATAGGTTTTCCTTCCTGTCATCTATGGAGATTTCGTTAATTCATCTGGAATTGGAGAATTTCACAATGGTTGGTTACTCGATTCTTATTTTTCCAAGTTTCACTATGTGTCGTGTTATGTGTTCAAGGGAAGTCAAACCAATGTTGATCATTCCTCAAATAACCTTGACCAATCATGTCGGCCTTCCTTGTGTCTGTATACAATGTTGGATCTCGCAGCTATACCAAATCATATTAGCCTATTGATCTCAATTTCATGTCATTTGATGTGGGATGCATCAATTCCCTCATTCTAACAGATCTATTCCTATCGACGACAAATCATCATCTAGGAAATGGATCTAGGAACCCCAGTGAGTACCTTGGATATTGCAGTCATTAGTGGCAGGTTTCCTCACAAATGACAATAGGTATACATCAATGGCCCCTGATTTTTTTATTCTGCAAGTGTTCAACATCAAAACATCGATTCGCACTTGTTAGTTTGTACTCAAGTACCTTGGAGTCCATCATCATTATCGGTGGGCCTCCTTGTATCTGTTAACGATATACATCAATGACCGGTAATCAGATGGTGTTTAATTATTCACAACATCAGCTCATTTAATCACATGATATAAACTTGTACTATCATTGGTTTGTAGTGAAGACCTTGGGAAATACAGTTGTATCACTCATTGATGCACTGCCTAAGTTGCACAATATTAAAGTACCATGTCAAAATGCCATGAAGACCTAGATATGTTGCACTCATCAAATGTGCACTTATATGTTTTTATAGAATTTACTTTTGACATGGATCCACTATGTATTCTTTGTGGCCATGCTTGTTTACTGTTGAGCATGGGTAAACCCACATCAGGAAGATATTGTATATTTGGGAAATTTCGTTGTTTGAATTGCAGGTGTTTCTCCAACTCCTGTGTTCATAAACCATCATTTTCCATCATGCCTTGATCACTAAAGAGTATTAAAACAAAGAGTATAAAAATTAAAGAGAAATCAATGTATTTTGTCCATCGGCATAACTTCGGACCTCACACATTAGGGGGAATCTATTAACAATAAACTTAACACCCTTGAGAGTGTTGGTCTGAAAAAATATTTATGGCCCGCAACATGAAGATCAAAGATTTTGAACAATTTGATCACTGCTTCCACAAAGGAATAAATGTTTGAACACAAGGTGGCTCTAAAGACGCCAAGTCCGTGACCACTTAAGGGCCAAATTACCCAGCTCCTATAACTCACACAGTGAAAAATTCCTAACATGGGCATTAATTGTCCTAGAAATACTAAAAGTCAAGTTGAAATGCCTAGAAACTAAGGAGAGTGGGTTTTTTTGAAGGAAATAATCAAAAACTTCAAAAAACCCAATCCCACATTCATTATCAAGAGATGGGATGCTCAAATCCCAATCCTATAAATGCAAGGCATATGAGGTGAATTAGGGAGGACAAGAGTTAAAAGCAAAAGCATGCTGCTGAAATTGGAGGATAGATATAGTCTTTTTCACATCATAGTTTCTTTGGTGATCTTTGGAATTGATGGAGAAGGATAGTTTAGAGCAAGGGATAAATGGATTCACCTATTATTGGGTTGTACTTTCCTCCCATTTTAATATGATGCAATCTGATTTTCCCCCAAATGTTGTGTTTGAATCTATGCATTTATATGTGTTCTTTGTCAATACTTGGTAGATAGATTTCAATATTTTTTAAAGTTTTCAAAATTTAGAGGTAAGGAACTGGATAGTAGGATTCTAATGGAGGCCTAAAGGCTAAGAAGGTTGGTGCAAAAGGATCTTCCACGAATGGCATGCTTCAAGAGGTAATCTCCTTCCTTCCCTCCCTATCTCTTCTTTAAAAAAGTTTAGAAATTTCAAGAAGCTTTCATTTATTGCATGTATTTTTGTTAGTAGGATTCACCCTCCCTATAGTTAAGGATAGATAGGTTGTAGACATGTCCCTGCAGTCAAATCTACCAACACTCCCCCTATCAAAAATGCCAACTATAATTATGATCCTTGGCCCTGTTTTTCTACTTGGAGCAACCATCATGTATCGTTGAGTCAGTCCTCCAAACTCCATGAACTCAAGGTGTACTAAGGTATTTGAAATACCTCAATCTTGGCTTGCCACTTGGTAGCCATATTCTTTACACTGATCAATTTTATCCAGGTTCAATTGTACAGTATTTTTCATCCATACATAAGAGTGTCATTGACTTTGAGCACATGTCTTTTGGGCTTCAATTCTTCCTGCATTATTCTTCTCCCATGGTTCATAGGTTCTCCTTGATGATGTGCATGAGGTGTTCCTCATGGATTGTATTCTTGAATTCATGCAATATTGAGTTGTACCCATAGCCACTACAACTATAACATCTCATAGTATGGCAAAGTGCAGCAATGTGAATGGTTGCATGTCTAGCATCTAGCTGTGTTGTTGGGACTTCCAAAACTTATTATTTCATAGAATCTACAATCCATAGCCTTGCGACTAAAAGCATTACATGAATAACAATAACCATTAAAACCATCTTCATAGTTAAGTGCTTGATTCCATCTTAAATTTGTTTCTCTTATGATCCTGCTTTGAGGAGTGGGACCAAATCCTTGATGTCTTTCTAATCTTTTGAAGTATACTTTATGTTGTGTATATTCTTGACGAGGAGCTTTGCTTTCATTCTTGGACATCGAAGGGCTTGCTTCAGGAGTCTCAAGAGACCATGTGCCTACTTCATATTTTTATTTTCCCTTGTTGTAGCCAAGACCTGATTTGTAAAATGGAGATATTTGACAATCCAAAATCTCATCCAAGATGACTGAACTGTTGTTGAACTTAACATAAGAATTAGATTTCTTATCCTTCTTTATGAGACCAACTACTTCTATCTCAATCTTTTAACAAGTGTCATCTTTCTCATCCAATTGGTGTTTCAAGACTTCTTCTATCCTTTTGGCTTCTTCCAACTAAGTCTTCAAATCGAGTTTACCCTTTCGTATTTCTTCAATATTATCTGAGTCTTCCTTGGGCTCTTCTTGTTCTTTTGCTTAACTGATCAATTCAGCCTTTATTCCTTCAGCTTCATCTTCTTTGTCTTTCAGCTAATCCTCGAACACCGCTTCCTTATGCTTAAATTTCTTAAGAATCTCTTTTAGTGCCATGTTCTTCTTTTGGTACTTGTCCAAACATTCAAAGGTTACCTTCTTAAATCTCAAGAAATAATGTTGGTTTAAATTGACAGTGTTATGGAACCAATCAGCTTTGAGATCAATGTTTAATATAGTATGTGCAATTTCCCTTTTGGCTTTCAACAAGTCTTCATCATTATCTGCAACAACATTTTCAATTTCATCGCATATAGGACTACTGCAATCAAGAGAATCCACACCTTTATCCATAATGGAGACCAATTATTCCTTTTCTTCTTGCTTCACATCTTCAATGGGCTTGACTTATGTTTACTTATTTTCTTTTTCAGTGTCTTGTCTTCCCTTTTAATATTCACTTTCCAATTTGAGCCATAGATCTTTTGTTGAAGTGTATTGATCCCATACACTTTATTTGACTGATCTTGGAATTCCATCCATCGGGAACTTCAAGGATGTGGTGTTGTCCTTCTTAGCTTATTTTAGCCCTCTAACTTGGTCTTCTTATTGGATGGAATGGGTGGATTGCTCGCAATCTCCCAAACACCAAACTTCTTCGAGTAGGATTTCATTTTTCTCCTCCAATAGAAATAATTTGTCATGACAAATAGTGGAACATCATTGGTGGACTTTGCTTTTGCATCCATTGTGTGTCCATGGATCTCCTTCAAGCTGGCAAGGCTTGTGGTGAAGGCATTCTTTGATACCAATTGTTGGACACAATAGTCACACTAAGAGGGGGGGTGAATCAATGTGATAGAAATTAAAAACCCTTTTCAATTTCTACCAATTTACCAGAGTTCATCAATGCATTATACTACTAAGCACATTATAATTTCATACAGATTAATCAACTAACCAACCATGAATCATAAGCATATGATCAACTAGATCAGTGAATCATAACAAGTAAAACAACATAAGAGAACACAAGATTTGTATGGTAAACATGTTTTATATTTTTGATGTAAGATTTCAATCTTCACAATTACATCAACACCAACTGATAAGAAGAGTACCCACTCCTAATCCAATATCTAGCTTGGTTTTCATATCTCCAAGTCAGAACATGTGAGGAATCCAAACCTCAAAGTGAAAGACTCATATTGTAAACACTATCACAGTCACCAATCAACCGTCTACTCAATAATCCAAATCAATTTGATATGTGTCACTTCAAGCAATTGTCTTGGCCAAGTCAGTATTCAGTCACTTGTCAAGCCATTCTATCATCGAGGTTGTCTCAAAAAAGTTGTGATGTTATTCCAAGGTTGTCACTTCATATCACAAATCACTTCAAAGCCTGTCATAAGCCATTGTCAAGTCCAAGACACTTCTCTCTGTCACACTTCTTTTTCTACGGAGATCATTTCATCATATGTTCACATCACACAATATTTGTTTATAAGTTCTTCATGCACATGCTTTGAGTGCACGGTCTTCGCTGCAAAATAACTTTATTTATGATCAACAATTCTTGTAGTTGTTCCTTTTATCTATATTTTTTTTCAATCGTTCACTTGTTTTCTATGCTTTTCATACAAATTTCATATCACAACTATAGTCCTTGTCTTCTTTGGTTTACAACCATCTCATATGTCATTCAGTTTCAAACAAACACCTTGTATACAGACTTTGCATACTCTGTCATACCCAATATATGTCGATTCACTTTAATGGACATTTTAAGCCAACAAATGATGCAAAGCATCCTCATAATGAGGCATAAACCATTCTATTCTCAACGATCTCAGTTAAAAGGATAATATACTTCAAACAATTATCACAGGCTCATATTTTAGTCATCAATAATCTAATAGTGAAAGAGGATCTGAATTAGTATTTGTAGAGGTTGTTGTTATTACTGTCAAATTTGGCCCTCCATAGAGAACATAACCTCAATAAAAACCACAACTTTTGTTGCTTGATCAAAGATAGACTTGTTCTCGAATCTGTTGCATCATTAGTGCATAACCAGTCCACATGTCCGTTGACCTCATACACATGTGTGCCTCAGTTACCTGCTATACCCTAAAATTTCAAAGCTAAACTCCTTCACTTCATCCTCCACTATGGTTGTCTCAGAGCTGTTACATACCTGAAATTCAGAGCTAAATCAAACTTTCAGCTTTTCTGCATAAATGAGAACATTGACTTGGTATTTATACACATTTTCCATGATTTTTACTGGGTCGAGCTATCTTAATTGAATTTTTTAATTTTAAAAGTCTTTTGTAGTATTTTATGGATCCGACTTTGCACTTGGTTTTAATATTGATTGAAATATTATTTTAGCAAGCTAGTATCTCATGTTTCATATTTGAAGTTTTCTTAGCTCAAAATAAATTGATCAAGCTCCACATCATCTTTAAAAAGAGGATTCTTCTTTGCCACATCATCACTGCCATAGCTCTTAATAGAGAATTCATCAAGCCACATCAAGAAGTAGGGATAGAATGCATCCATATTTTAAGGACTTTTCCTTTATATTCACATCAATGTTGCCATGTCTCGCCCACATTCAAAGGGTGCTCGTTGCTTCCATAAGCAAGGGGGCATCAAGGGTTTTCTTTATATAAGGTCTTCAACAAGACTTGACCAAGTCCCAACCCATCAAGGCTCCATATTCCAAGTGTGATAATGACATCATACACCTCAAGGTCTCATCATGATAATGGGATTCAACAAACATCATAGGTTCCACGGAAATATTTCTTCAAGTGTAATGGCCTCCACAACCATGAGCATCATTAAGTGGTTTCAACAAATGACCACAGAATGGGTCATTTGTACCACCTAATGTTCCCATGACATCAACGACCACAACCTTTGTCATTAATTCCTTATGAGTTGACATCAATGACAATCGTGCTCAACAAATTCTTCAAGTAATTCAAGTATTCTTTAACAAGTTATGAATATGAGCAACCTTTTCTTAGAAATTCAAGTATTCTTTAATAAGTTCTCAACATGAGCAACCTTTTCTAAGAATATATACTCAGTCATATGACAATACCGGACAAAGATTACCTTAGATCATAATAAAGTTCATTTGAATGCTTCAATGATGCATAAGAATACTTCCAATCAATGTCAACAATCAACCCACACTTAGTGTTGATTTCCACCACCAGAAAGACTACCTTAGGACTTGTCAAATTCTTTCTCATAGTGTCACTGATCCTTGCTCATTCTCCAAAAGATTCCATTCACCAATATTTTAGTGTTAAAAGACATCAATTTTCTTTGGTTACTCCTCTTGTCAAGTATCTTAAAACACTTGAATCTAATTTATAGAAGTAACAAACATTTTGTATGCAATACATCAAATATTTTCCATGTTGTTTTAAAAGACTTCAATCAGCAAATAGTGTCACAAGTTGCTCTTATTTTGAACTTGATATTGTTGTAGTAAAGGAAATTACTCCCCCTGAGCTTGTACTGCTTATTAACTCTCCAAATGCATCTTTATTTTTATCCGTCAAGGCATTCTTTACAGAAGCAGAGCACCCACGAAGAGGAGCAGTGAAAAAGAGGGATTTTTCAGAAGACATTATAAATATGATCACTAAAATGCACATTTTAACGGGTTCAATGAGCAAACATTGTTGATGTATTTGTAACTTTGCAATGTATTCACTTGTATATATTGTATTTCATTGGTCCCCGATGCTCCTATCGAGAGAATCACTTGTATTTCTTTGTACCCCGATGTTCCTATTGGGAGAATTACTAAAAGTCATGAGGAAGTCCCCTCCGTTGTAAGTCAATTCATTAGTACCCTAGTTGTGGTTACTCGATCCTACATAAGTGAGTTAGGATTACTCAATCCTACATAACTGAGTCAAATATTAAGTGAACGAAAGAGTATAAATAGAGAGTGAGCCTCTCTATTTATCACACACACTCACTCAACTAGGGCGCATGAGTGAGAGAGGAAGTGCTGGCACAAGTGAGAGAGATTAGTTGTCGAAGATCATCTTTATATTTTTGGGTTTTTCTTTTGCTATTGGTGCTCATTCTATCTCTGAGGAAGTTGTGGGTTTTTCTCCTTTATGGTTTCCCTAAGGATAAATCTTTGTGTCTATTGTCTCTTGTGATTGATTGTTGTGCATGTTATTCTCTAAGATAAGATCATAAGATCATATTGCTTAAATGATAAAAATATAACATGGTATCAGAGCTAACCTGAGAAGAAGACACTGTGCATCTGTAGAATCTAGGGCTTATTACTTTTTAGGTCTCTCTCCACAATCCATCAGCAAAAGGAGGATAGGCTGGCTCTCCATTGACAGACGCATCTTTCTGTTAAAGCAGAATTTGATTCCGGGCATTTTCAGTTTTTGGTGTGGGAAATTAGGGATTTTTATAGAAGAGGAATTTTTGAGTGATCCCGACATAGGATTTCTCTCCTCATCAAAATCGAATTTTACAGACCAAGGTCAAATTTTTTGGTTGAGTGAAACTCTGGGAAAGTCAAACCCTAGTTTGACCCGCCTAAAAACCCCTAAAATACTAAAACTGGTAGTTTTGGTACATTCGCTATATCTTGGGATTATTGAAGTCTCAAGGGGAAAAATTTTCCCATGCCGAAGATAAAATCCTTTTATACCCTATGTAAAAATTTTAGTCTCAAATTCGCTATATTCTAGGAGATATGATTCCTCCAAATTAGGGTTCCAACCTCTTCCAGGATTGATCCCTAAACAAGACACCTACGAAGAATTGTTATATCTCGGGATACAAAGGTCCAAATGAAATTTTGAAAGATTTTATAGATAGGGAATGGACTTTACTCTATGTGGTAAAAATTGCAGACCCCGAAGGTGAAATAGTGACACGTGGCAGTCTATACAAGTTTGCTATGTTGAACAGTCATGAATTCATTCACCATGGGAAAACTATCATAAGTCCCAATTGGTGAAACCAATTCTGATAAAACCTATGGTGTTGCAAAGAGGAAAAACTAGGCTAACTTAGTACAAAATTTTAGACACGGAGGAGTAGCACTTTCGGAGATACCGCAGAAACAGTATCAGGAATTTCTGCAGAAGAAATTGGAAAACTAGGGCTTCTTGTTCCGGGAGTTTGCCTCCATTGTTTTTAGAAAAGGAGTACCTTGGACAGCTCGCCTTGAAGAGGTCTATCTTTCTATCCAATCAGATTTGAAATATTCCAAATTTTGAAAATTAGGGTTTCTCTGACAAACCCTAGATCAACCAGCTCTAGAACTAGGAGGGACACCTCAAATCGGTAAGATATAATCTTTTGTTATTTACAGTTGAGGTTCTCATTTCAAGATGACTAATCACACCAGCTTGATGACGAGCTTGGTGAATCTGAAAACTTTCGAGCATGGAAGCATAGGATTCCACTGGTACTTGAAGAAAATGAATTGGACACCTACATAAGTGGAAAGGTTCCAGTTCCAGATGGAGATGAGGCTAAAGCCTTACACAAGAAGAACTTGGTCAAGGCCAAGAAAATCGTTGCTGATTCAATCAAGTATCACCCAATACCACAAGTGTCTTCCCTAAAGACACCTAAAGATATTTTTGATTCCTTGACCAATATATTTGAAGGGAAGAACATAAATCAAAAGATGACTTTGAGAAACCAGTTGAAGAATGTAAAGATCCAGAATGCAGAGACCATACAGTCATACTTTACAAGGGTCTCTCAAATCAAAGAACAACTTGAAGCAATGGATGAAGAAGTAGAGAATGCAGAAGTTGTGATAAGCACCTTGAATGGCCTCCAAAGATCATGGGATTCATTCATTCAAGGAATGTGTTCCAAAAGGAAGTGATTACTTTCAGCAGACTCTGGGAAGAGCACACACAAGATGAAGCTCAGCTCATAATAAGAGAAAGAGAAGATGGGAGCAACTAAAGACCAAGCTCTCACGATCCAAAGAAGATCCCTCAAGCGACGAGGAATATGAAGAACTCAATTCTTGAAGACCCTCTTATCCATCTTAGAATTTGGATAATAAATGGTGATGTTATGAATGGAGAAGATGATGAAGCTGAAACAAGGAGTCTACCCACAAAGAAAATAAAGATAAGTATTCAATTTTCATTTCATGACATTGTTTTGTTATGCATTTGTTTATATTCAGTTGATGTGTTATGCATGATAGAATGTTTACATTAATGACACTGTACTGCTACTATGCATGTTATGGGTAAGTAGCCCATGGTACTATACAACTCTCCATTGCTACTTATCCAGAATGAAACCTCTTTGTTGACATATTGGATTAGTGCACAATCTCAATGATGTCTTGGTAGAGATGGAAGGCATCTAGAAAGTTTCTGTGAGATATGGATAAATGTTTTATTGGCTAAAATAGTTGCATGATTATATATTTATGCATAATAATTTTCCATTATGAACATGCCTTATGAAATGTTTCTAACCATACAACTAATGCATTTGACTTGTAGGAAATATCGCGTACAATCACCTACAAGAAAAGAAGGACGGGAATTGTTCCGAAGAACAAGTGACAACAATTAGAGAAAGAATCCAAGAATGAAGAATAATATGACGAATGCAGTTATGTAACACTATTGAGTGACATCATTGATGCAGAACCTTCCAGCTATGAAGAAGTAGCCAAGAATAAAGGGAAGGATAATACCAGTTCAAGAAGAATGATGTCTAGGATGCAGTATCGAGACCTGAAGGGAAGTCCGTAATGTCTTCCATATGGATCTACAAGATCCATCATGCGGTATATGGAAACCTCATGGGATACAAGGTAAGATTCGTAGCACGAGGCTTCTCACGAAAAGAAGGCATAGACTATGAAGAGACATTTGCAGCCACTAGAAAGACACATGAAAGGCAGAATCATGTGTGCAAATGAAATAAGGCCTTGTACGAGCTCAGAAGACACCCATGGGATAACACATACATGAGGAGCTTTAAGATCACCTAGAGTGATGAAGATCTTAACCTTTGCTAAAATGTTTAATATGAAAGCCTATAGAGGATGACAAGATCACAGATGGGTGCGAGAAGAACGTTTTCAAGATAGAGGATCTTGGTATCCAATGACCCTAGATGGATACATAGAATATTAGTAGCAGAGGAAGCTACTTGTCACTCCAGTACAGAATGTTTCAATGCATAGAGTACGAAAGGAAGAGGGAGAATGATGCTCTGCTTCAGAGGGAGTGACTATAGAATATCTTGAGGTTTGACATGATGCGATAGGATGGATAGATTACTGATGACTCTAGGCTTTACTAAGAGTAAAGCGGATTCCAATATTTACTTCAATGTTGAAGGAGGAAGACCAATGATGCTCATGTTATATGTCGATGACTTGTTCCTGATAGAAAATAGAAACTCATTAAAGTTGCAAGAAGGAGACTTGCTACTGAGCTCAAGATGAAGGACTTGGATATGATGGACTACTTTCTATGCATGGAGGTGTGGCAAAATGCATATGGAATTTCCCTGGGACAAGAGAAGTATGTAGTAGATATCCTGAAGAGGTTTGGGATGATGGGCTGCATGGCCATGACCACACCTATGGCATCAAACCTGAAGCTACTAAGTGATGCTTCATCAGAGTCGGTTGATGCTACGATGTATCATCAGATGATTGGGTCCTTGATATACCTGATGAATACAAGACCAGATATTTTCTTTGTTGTGAACACATCTCAGACATGTTCACCTGATTACTGTGAAGCATATTCTGAGGTACCTTAAGGATACAATTGATTATGGGCTCAAGTATGAGCGAATTAGAAGATTAACCTAGAGGGTTATTCAGATTGGGCAGGCAGTGCCATTGATTGGAAGAGCACTTTGGGGTGCTGCTTCAATATGGGATCAGGTGTGATCTCTTGGTTTAGCAGGAAGTAGTCATGTATGGCGCTGAGTACAGCCTAGGCAAAATATGTTGGCTCTTGCTCGGCTGTTTGGGAGGTAGTATGTTTCTTTTGAAAACTACTATTTGATTTGATTGATCTAACTTGCATTTTATTTTTTGTATGATGCAGAGAGGAGCAGTGAAGCTCCAGTATGTGATCCAGATTGAGATCTCTCGAAAGAGGGAGTTCTAGAATAGCCAGTGAGACAAGTTGTCTGAGCATAAAATCCTGGCGAAGCTCGTAGATGTCTTAGACGTAAACGGTCTTGTAGGTTGTCCACAAATGTAATCGGTCCTGGAAAAGCTCGCAGGTTATCCTTGGACGTAATCATCCCTAACAGGTTGAGACAGATTGAGATAGGTTGTCTCACTGGCTATGCTAGAAGCTTGGTGTTCTCTAGATCGAGGTTCCTTCCGAGGGAAAGTGATGAGTCTGTGTGCCATTCTGACATGGTGGTAGGTTGGTCCTCCCATGGTCAGATGTAAGGTCAAAGCCATTTTGACATGGTGGTAGGCTGGGCCTCCCATGGTCAGATGTAAGTGCAGATCCATTCTGACATGGTGGTAGGTTGGGCCTCCCATGGTCAGATGTAAGTGCAGATCCATTCTGACATGGTGGTAGGTTGGGCCTCCCATGGTCAGATGTAAGTGTAGAGCCATTCTGACATGGCGGTAGGTTGGGCCTCCCATGGTCAGATGTAAGTGTAGAGCCATTCTGACATGGCGGTAGGTTGGGCCTCCCATGGTCAGATGTAAGTGAAGAGCCATTCTGACATGGTGGCAGGTTGGGCCTCCCATGGTCAGATGTAAGTGAAGAGCCATTCTGACATGGTGGCAGGTTGGGCCTCCCATGGTCAGATGTAAGTGTAGAGCCATTTTAACATGGTGGCAAGCTGGGCCTCCCATGGTTAGATGTAAGTGCAGAGCCTTTCTGACTGGGTCAGATGTAAGTGCAGATCCTTTCTGACGTGATCAGATATAAGTGTTGGGTGAGCCTTTTTGACATGATGAGGTCAGATGTGAGTGCTAAGCCTTTCTGACATGATGAGGTCAAATGTGAGTGATGGACGAGTCTTTATGACATGATGAGGTCGGATGTGAGTGTTGGGCCTTTCTGGCATGATGTGGTCATATGTGAGTGTTGGACAAGCCTTTTTTACATGATGAGGCTAGATGTGAGTGTTGGGCCTTTCTGACATGATGAGGTCAGATGTGAGTTTTGGGTGTGCCTTTCTGACATGGTGGTGGATGTGTTCCTCCCATGGTCAGATGTAAGTGCTGGGAGGGCCTTTCTGACTGGGTCAGATATAAGTGTTGAAGAAGATGAAGACCTACCTGGAGGCTAGGCCTACAACCAGCATGAAAAAGGGTTGGCTATGTAGAACTTCCTATGACGAGTAGAATTGAGAGATAGCACCAATTGATCGAGATAGCATAGTAGTGATGATGATGATCTAGTGATGATATAGCTTTGATGATGATCCATCTTTGATGATTATCCGGTGATGATCCAATTTTGATGATGATCTAGTGATGATCCATCTTTGATGATGATCCATAGAAGAAGACTTGTACTAATGAATTGTGTCAAGAGAATACCTTCCTAGTTAAGAGGGAGTGTTGATGTATTTGTAACTTCAGAATGTATTCACTTATATATATTGTATTTCATTGGTCCCTGATGCTCCTATCGGGAGAATCACTTGTATTTCTTTGTACCCCGGTGTTCCTATCAGTAGAATTACTAAAAGTCATGAGGAAGTCTCCTCCATTGTAAGTCAGGTCATTAGTACCCTAGTTGTGGTTACTCAAGCCTACATAACTAAGTTAGGATTACTTGAGCCTACATAACTAAGTCAAATAATAAGTGAACGAAAGAGTATAAATAGAGAGTGAGCCTTTCTATTTATCACACACACTCACTCAACTGGGGCACATGAGTGAGATAGGAAGTGTTGGCACAAGTGAGAGAGATCAGCTGTCAGAGATCATCTTTATGTTTTCAGGTTTTTCTTTTGCTATCAGTGATCATTCTATCTCTGAGGAAGTTGTGGGGTTTTCTCCTTTATGATCTCCCCAAGGATAAATCTTTGTGTCTATTGTATCTTGTGATTGATTTTTGTGCATGTTATTCTCTCAGATAAGATCCAAAGATCATATTGCTTAAATGATAAAAATCTAACAGACATCACCCACAGTCAAAACATTGACGATGTTTGTACATAAGATTTTATTTTCCACTTTGTTGCATAGAAATAAACTAAGAGGGAATATGTTGTACCTGCATGCAATAGGATAGCAATAGAAGGGACCATTCTAAGCTGATTTTATGCCAAGTGCAAGCTATAACATATCCTTCATATTTGTGACACAGAAATCAAAATACAACTAGAAAATGGATACATACTATAGGATGGGGATGACTAGGATCAGTACATGGACCAACACAGTTCATGTAAAATGAATGACATGATTTTGATCTCATTTGTGATTACATCATATGCTAAGTCATGGTCACAACACCTTATAGTAATCACGTGATTGCAGAGTAGCTCATGTGGCGATGATCATCCGGGTTTAGAAGTTCATCATTCACTGAACACAATGCTAAATTTATGCAAGGTACACCAATTTGTTAGAGTTTGGTTATAAAACTTGGTCTCCAAATCATGACTAATGTTCCACATTGAGCTATCGAATATGAGACTATGAACATACTCCACTATGGGTGAAATTTCTCTCATTGTGTAGCACGCAACTGAGTGTGCCAATAGAAGCAATGAATGAACTGGGGCGGAAGTTCATTTTTTGGTGTGACAGTACAAAATTATCAGAACCGTGATCTCAAATCATGAACTCAGGGCAGTTAGCATGATTTAATCTTTTTAAATGGAGGTAAAGCTTGAGACTTTCTTCAATTATGTCCACCACTAGATCAATCCGTCGAGCAGCGAATTACAGGGAGAAATTCCACGCTTGTTGGTATCTATGTGGCCACATCGAGTTTAATTTTGGAGCATCTCATGAGTAGTTGGTGGCTTCCCATTGAATGCCATGTCATTTCATTGGAATCTGATTGCACCAGCAATAGCTTCGTATCCATATTTTTGAAGTCGTGGACGTTATTGGCGAGTGCTATCCACCACACTGTCGACTCTTCAAGAGTCTGTCAAAAGGGTATACCATGTCACGGCATACATCCACTATTAGCGCCATCCATCAAGAAGTAGGACATGGAGACATATCACGACATACATTCAACATCAGCGGCATCCATCCAGCATTAGCGACCATCCACCCTGTTCTATGTTTTCCTTCCCTCTATTGCAATGTCAGGAAGGCTGATATGACGGGGCCTTGATATGACCGCATGGTGTCAGCATTTACTCCTTCTTGATTCATCCAGATTTACAGGTCCATATCTATGTATCTCTCCAAGTAGGTGCCATTACTCCATGCTCAGGGATTTGTCAAAAATAGTGGGCGCACCAAATTTGTGCCTTCCTCTCTGAAATCGAACGCTATGAGCCTTGAACCAGTCCAGTCGGATTTGCAGGTATCTTGGATTATCCCGAAACTCTCGTTTTTCTCTCCAAACCAATTTGTGCTCTACTTTATTGTTGCGATGGATGAAAATTCCGTGTTTTGATAAAAATCTGGTTTATTATGTGATAGGTAACGTCCAGATGGAGTTAATACGATGGTCATCTTCATATACCAGAGGTATTTCACATTCCTTTTGCCTCAATTTGGCGGCCATCCAGACTAGTTTTATGCCCATCTTTTAGCAAATTGTCGTTTGTGTGTTTCGAACCTCTCCATGGATAATAGCCGAAGCCTTCCATTTTCCAAGACCCGGATTTCACCCCCCCAACACAGTTTTCCCAACACTCTGCATCCTGCTAACTTTTTGTTGGGTTCATTGGGCAAGGCTGCGCTTGCAATATTTTTCGTGTAATATCATTGTCTGTGGTCATTTTTTTAGATTTCTGCAATTTGCACAACTACATTTCGACCAAAAATTCGACGGCCGTATTGTCGGATTTTCGACACTTTCCTGTCGCATGTACGACACTATGATTTTTTGTAAGCGTCGGTGGATTTGCGTCGGTTATAGGACATATTTCCAATCCGTCAATAAAGCAACTGCTCAGTTTACTGTCGGTTAAATGTAACTCGTCGGTTATCCGACATCTAATTCATATTAAACTTTAAACATGCGTCACTTAAGCGACGGCTATCCGACGGATTATGAAAACTGAACCGTCTCTTAACCGACGGTATTGAATTTTTTTTTTTAAATCGCCTACAGGATGTCGCTTAACCGATGGCTATCCGGTGGATTATGAAAACTTAAACGTCGGTTAAGAGATGGTATTGAATTTTTTTTTTTTAAATCACCTACAGGTCGTCGCTTAAGCGACGGCTATTCGACGGATTATGAAAACTGAATCGTCGGTTAAGCGACAGTATTAAATTTTATTTTTTTTAAATCACCTACAGGCCGTCGCTTAACCAACGGCTAAAAGTGTTTAAAAAAAAAAAATACAAATGCCAGATTACTGGAGAGACACCTTGATGTTTGTATAGATTGTGAAATTACTAGAGAAGATTTCCTAAATATCAATGATTTTAATTGGGTACTTTTTTAATTTTAGAAGCTATGTTATAAAAGTTTTGAAATGATATGGAGGGAAAAATATTTCTACAGGTAAAAGAGTAGATCTTGTGTATCTTGAAAAAAAAAACTCAATAATTAAAATACACAGCCGAGCTGCTAAGGTGGATCTTTCCATGGATGACAAGACAAATTGACTTGACTAGATTTTTAGAGAGTGGGTTTTTATGGTTTTGATTTCGTATTTCTCATCCATCTCACCTTCTTCATGTTGAATTCCTTCTCTATAATATTTTTCTATATTTTTTTCACCTAAATTCATCATCAATTGTCACTTATATTGGAAACTTTCTTTCAGTTTGTTCATGACGTGGTTTTGGATGATACCATTTTTGATAACATACGCACATTTGTTCTTGCTTCTCTATTGGACATCTTGGATGGAAGAATGTGGAGGTATGAGAGACAGAATACAGTTCAGAAGATTTCTTTGGTTTACAAGCCTGAGGTTATTATTAAGATTTTGGGATTTGCTCGGGATACTAGATCACAAAACTGTAAAAAACTTCATTGGAAACAAACAATTCAGGGAGATCATGAAGGAGATGGGGTTGTAGACTTAACTTCTATTGCTTTGTCCTGTAACCTTCACTCAGAGCATTTTGCCTTAATTGTTGAGCGCAGCAAGGAGAATCAACTAAATGTTATATTTCCACAGGCAGGTCACTGGCTAGAGGATCTAATAGCTATCGCAAGTTTTCTGCATGCACAAGGTTTAAAAACAAGGCCCGGGGGGGGAAAGTCATGGCCAACTGCTAGCAAGGATGGGCTGGGAGTAAATGATGCAGAATCTGCAAGCGGGCATGAAGATGATGCTCTCTTTGGAGATCTGTTTTCAGAGGCTAGCAGGCAAGTAGTCATCTCTGATGGACATGGACAGCCCTGCTCTGCAAATGACAGTGTTTCTGACTCCAGTAATATTCCTTTACAAGTAGCTACTGAAGTGCTTAGTTTTATTAAAGAGTGCATTTTTTCTCCAGATTGGCATTCTTCTATTTACAAAGAAGCCTGTCGCCAACTTAATGAAGAACATGTCAGTGCTATTTTACGAATGCTACAGCCACAACTTTCAGATGATGAAAGAATGGAGGGGGGCTGGTGTTTCAAATATGTCCTATGAAAAACACTTCCTTGAACATTTTCACAAAGCATGCTTTAACCTGTTACATGAACTTGTTATGAGGCGTGCCTTATCCATCGAACTTGAAGAACACCTATTAAATCAAGTTCTGAAGGTAGAGGATGGGAGGTTTGCTTATACTGATGATGCTCTTGTTCTTGTAGCTCGCATTCTTATTATAAGGACATCCATAGGGTCCAGTTTGGGAGATGACTCCTTAAGACTCAAAATCTACAAAGGCTACGCTGGTTTTATTGTTGAGAAAGTAAAAGCTACATATTCAGGGTGCTTAAATATCCAAGAAGTTTGTGCAAGTCTTCCATCCCTATTTCATTTGGAAGTTCTTCTCATGGCTTATCATTCTTCAAATGCATTTGAAAAAATCAAAATGGCAGAGAATATTTTTTCTACCCTCAGCAATGTAAGTTGTCCTCCAGTGGAACTTAACAGCACACAATTGGTTTGTTGGTCTTTGCTAATTTCAAGACTGATGTTGATTCTTCGGCACATGATTCTCCACTCTACAACCTTCCCATCCTGGTTGGTGTTCAATATAAGAAATAAGTTAATACAAATTACACAAGGAGGAACTTTTCAGCTTCCCATAGGAACAGGCTATTTAGAATCATGGGTATATCATGTGGTACAAAGTGTTATAAATGTGAATGAGGGAGTCACAGAAGAGCATGGAATGGCTAATCTCTTTCAGCAACTGATTAAC
>LPNX010030001.1:16314-192204 GCA_001517045.1 Pseudotsuga menziesii | reverse complement strand
CTTGCAAGAAAAGTTCTTATTGATGGATTCATCTTCTTTGGCTTCATGGCTGGAAAAAATGCTGCTAGGATATACTGCTCAATCACCTGTAGGTAATTTTCCAACAGGATTCTCTAGTTCAGTAAGAGATTCAGCTATTGCTTTCATCAATGCTCTGGTGTCACCTTCATCTGATTCAAAATCAAGAGAACTTTGTTATCACATTCTTGATGCATTGCTTGTGGGTCTAGAGAAGGCATTCCTGTCATTTGATGTTCCTACTGCGAAAGCATACTTCAATTTTGTAGTTCAGTTGGCAAATGGTGAGTCCACAATAAAGCCTATTATCAAGAGGGCAATTGATATGGTGGTCAAGTTGTCTGCCGATGAAACCCATCTGGAGGGTTTGAAGTTTGTCTTGGGTTTTCCGGTTTTTGCACTAGGTTCGTATGGTGCTAACAAGCATGTTTCTAAAAAATTAACAGAGAAGCCTTGGTCAAACACTAGTTCTAACAATGATTCTGCTAGTTGTAAGTTGAAGCCTAGTGTTCCTAGAAAGAACTCGGAGGATTTGATTAATCCAGTCAATCAAGGAGTCCATTCTAGTGCGATTGAGTGTGATGCCACATCAGCAGATGATGATGAGGATGATGGCACATCTGATGGAGAACTGGCTAGTATGGATAAAGAAGATGATGATGAGAGTAACAGTGAACAGTCACTTGCATCAAAAGTTTGTACATTCACCACTAGTGGAAGCAACTTTATGGAACAACATTGGTACTTCTGCTACACTTGCGATCTGCCTGTTTCTAAAGGGTGTTGTTCTATTTGTTCCAGGGTGTGCCACAGGGGTCACAGAGTTGTTTACTCTCGTTTAAGCCATTTCTTTTGTGATTGTGGAGCAGGAGGGGTAAGAGGGACAAGCTGCCTCTGCTTGAAGCCTCGAAAATATGTTTCTTCCAGCACTACATCATTGAGGGGGGCTAGCGGCGTTGATCCATTCTTGCCTCTCTCAGATGAGAGGGATCATCTTCAGCCATCTGACAGTGACTCTGATCTTGAGGATGAAGGTTGCATGGAGAATGAGAAGACTTTCAAGTTATCCATCCCCAAAGAGGAAGAGGATGGGTTGCTATCACTTTTTATGGATATGGATATTGAAGGCCAAGTTTTGAGGTTATGTAGACAACTTCTTCCTGGTATTAACGAGGCTAGTCATTCAGTATTGTCAAAGGATGAGAGCATAGTTTTGGGTGATGACAAGGTTTTATCCTACAATTCAGATCTTTTTCAATTAAGGAAGGCATATAAAAGTGGATCTTTGGACATGAAGATTAAAACAGAATATTCTAATGCAAGGGAACTTAAATCCCATCTTTCAAGTGGCTCTATCGTCAAATCTCTTCTTACTATAAATAGCAGAGGCAGGCTTGCAGCAGGAGAAGGTGACAAAGTAACAATCTTAGATGCGAGGCAACTTATTGGACAGCCAGCTGTTGCACCTATGACAGCAGACAAGTCTAATGTGAAGCCTCTTTCTAGGAATTCAGTTCGATTTGAACTGGTTCATCTTGTTTTCAACTCTGCAAATGAGAACTATTTGGCTGTAGCTGGGTATGAGGAATGCCAAGTTCTCACTGTTAATTCTTGAGATGAAATAACAGACCGTCTTGCAATTGAGCTTGCTTTGCAAGGTGCTTACATTTGACAAATAGCCTGGCTTCCTGGTTCTCAGGTTCAACTCATGGTGGTGACCAACAAGTTTGTGAAGATTTATGACCTATCCCAAGATAACATTAGCCCTATGCATTATTTTACGTTATTGGAAGATTCAATTATTGATGCAGTATTAGTACCCATCTTACGTGGTTGGCTAGTTCTTTTTGTACTATCACAACATGGCATGTTGTATAGGCAACAAATAGAAGTAGATGGTTATATTGGAGCTCAAGTTTTGGCAGAGACTATCCATCTCCATGGTAGAGATGTGCAGTCAAAAGGTATATCTTTGTGTTTCACATCATCCTACAGATTAATTTTCCTCTCTTATCATGATGGTTCAACTTTGATTGGGCATTTGAATCCTGATGCGACATCTATTAGCAAAGTATCAAGTGTTCTTGAGGGTGATCAAGATGGTCAATTAAGGCCTGCTAGATTACATCACTGGAAGGAGTTGCTTGATGGCAGTGGTTTATTTTTCTGCCTCTCTAGTTTGAAGTCGAACTCTCCACTTACTATGTCTCTTGGTCCTATGGAGCTGTGTGCACAACTTCTGCGATTGCCTGGAAGTCCATCTTCTCAATGGGTTGGCATTTCAGCTTACAGGCCTCTCTCTAAGGACAAAAATAATGTTCTTTTTTTACATGATGATGGTAGTTTGGAGATCTTCTTATTTGGAATGGGTAGTGGAACTCGAGGATTGGACTTACTAAGACATGATTGTAACATCAATTCAGAACAAGTGAAAAAGCTAGGCCCTGGCATCCTCAGTAATACAGCAAATGTTGGGATCAACCCAGAATTTCCACTGGACTTCTTTGAAAAGACAAGCTACATTACTACTGATATTAAGCTAGGAGGTGATGTTATTCACCATCCATGTACATTTTATAATGCCGCAAGGAATTTCACAAGGCCTGATCTCTATAAAATATAGCCGAAAGCCTTAGGGAATCAGTCATGGCAGAGATGATTCACAAAGAGGATATAAAAATGATACCACAAGGAGGCAATCCTAAACAAATTTCAAGCTGAGCTGGTTCCCTATCACATTACCTAACATTTCATACAAGACTTTACTCAAGTCACTGACAATGAGGATTTAGTACATTTCAACTCAGATTGTGAGGATGGCCTCAAAGGAATTTGATAGGCAACTATGGGAGGAGTGAAGGCAATTAAGAATGGATTTATGATAGTCCATGACAGTGATATGGGGGTCTTAAACAAGATTTTGTGCAACTACTCATTGGAAAAACAACATAATGCCCTTTGTAACACCCCAAACAGAATTGCAAATTGATATTGTATTCAGCATTTATGGCCAAAACTCTGAGACCTTTTGAGATTACAAATTGGAAAAATAAATTAATCCAATAACATCCAAACAAAGGTTCTAATATACTCCTTTTTAAAAATCTTTTATTATAAAATGTCAATAATCAATCTTACATAGGAGCACGAAGGTCACCCTTTCAACAATTGGACAAGTTACCAATTTTCCTATGTCACAATACTTGGCAAAGAGAGATGCAAAAAGGTATTCTAGATCGTGTTGAGGACAGCGGCATGAGAGAAAGCCCTCCATTGGTTGTAGTGTGCTCTTTCCTCAAGGAAGAAGATCTCAAAGAGGAGAACAAATGGTGGTGTGCAAATACTCATTGATGATTGGAAGGCCAACATTTACATAATGGTCTTCACAACACCCCGAACAAAATTGCAAATTGATATTGTATGCAACATATATGGGTAAAACTCTGAGACCTTTTGAGATTACAAATTGGAAAAATAAATTAATCCAATAACACCTCCAAACAAAGGTTCTAATATCCTCCTTAAAAAGCTTTTATTATAAAATGTCAATAATCAATCCTACGTGGGAGTAAGAAGGCCGCCCTTTCAACAATTGGGAAAGTTACCAATTATCCTACATCACAATACTTAACAAATAGTGATGCAAAAAGGTATTCTAGGTCATGTTTATGGCAGCGACATGAGAGAAATCCCTCCAATGGTTGTAGTGTGCTCACAAGCCACTTGGAGAGCATTAGTAGCACCAAATATGTGCTCAACATTCCAAGGAACCTGCCATAGACTGCATAGTGGTGTTGGAGGATGAAAACAGATAGTCATGCTGAAATACATAGACTGAATCTACCCACACCAGGTAGAAATAACAAAGAAATTGCTCAGAACAGAAATACATCTGCCAAATAAGAGAGTGCTCGAGGGACAAGAGCCAATTTAGAGCAATTCATGAGAAGCTCTCCTGAAAATCACCAGTGACTGCCATGGACATCTCACACACCAAATTTGCACAGGAAACCCACATCAAAAAAGGAAAATGTACTTTGAATGCAGAACCACAAAGCTGCAGAAGAATGCAGCAATTCACCCAGAGAGTATCATCAACATCAACAGAATGCACCTGCCAAGTCTTTGAGCGGAAATTTACTAACAAACTTCGCTGTGAAACTCACCTTTGACATCATTGAAGCTGCAAATGAACTCCTTGAAGTTGCATAGAGAAAAGTGAAGGCTAAGGTCACCATGATCGGGATCACCTTTGAAAATCAGATCCACAAATTTCATGGAAGTGGCTATGCAACAGGAATTGATCCCTACTCAACACCATGTATCTCGGCCAATCCAAAGGTAACATAAAACCAGTAGGTCCACAGCACAATCAATTGGGTGTAGGACAAGCAGTTATGAGGAAAAATTGTTATCCTCCCCACCCGAGTTCAAATCCCTCTTTGTGACATGTTTGCTGTTAGTGAGCTGATCGTTGATAAGCTATATATGATATATTCATGAGTTGATAACCTGGCCTTGGGTACCATCCTCGAAGAGGTGAAGTACTCTACAGGTTTCCCTTGGGATATGTTGCCTAGAAATATAAAACAACACCACGCAGAGAAGGGTTGCTTGTGAGTTGTGATGGATACCCTAGTGAATTGTTATGGCTCAAGAAATGGTTCCATGGGAATTTGTGCACTATACACAGCCCAGAAACCATGCAAAACTGTTGTTCAAGAATACACCAGCAGCAATGCCACAAAGCAACAGAAAAATGAAAGAGAAAAATCTCACTTACAGTAACAACATCAACAAGAGGGAAACACACATAAGAGAAGAATTGTAAGCGTATGTTTGCTTCATTTGTTTGAATATGCTAAAAAAATCCATGATGATTTAACATTTTCTTCATCACCACCTGCTAGTGACAGAGCATGGAGACATTCAAAAGTTAGCATCGCTCATCCTGTGCCTAGAGGAAGCAGCACATGGCCATCAACCTTTGGCAGTGACCCCATGAGCAGGAACTAAACCATGCATTGCAAAATTACGACCAGGAAATTCACAATTGTCCCATTTTGTTATTTCTTTAGTTTAAGCCAATGGTCCATGGGAAGGGTTTGGAATTGAGAGAGGATTTGGAATTGTCCCTATATTTTTTAGTTCATGTTTTGTAGCAGGCATCATTACTAACATTAAAACCTTAACCAGCAAATCAGAAATGTTTCAAATAACCGTAATCGACAATATGTACCTTCACAAGAAGAGTTTTTCCTGTTCCAGGTTCTCCATAAAGAATGACTCCCTTTGGAGGCTTTATACCAATATCTTCATATAATTCAGGATGGGTCAAAGGAAGCTCCACTGCTTCTTTAATCTCTTGAATTTGAGCATCTAAACCTCCAACATCAGCATATGACTCCAATGGTGCCTTCTCAACTTTCATCACTGATACCATTGGGTCCACTTCATCTTGCAAAAGACCAACCACAGAGAGAACCTGCGCATACAAATATCCAAATATTTCACAATGGGCTGACCAGAGGCTAAAAAATACATTTGAACAAACATTTGGAAACAAAAAATAAGGTCAACAATTTTTTCTTGGGTTTTAAATTGAATTCTTAGATCATCTGAATGAATGCAATTGAAAGTCTACTTAAAAAAACACCCAGTGTCAACTGTAAACCTCGTTTGACAGAACCCCTAGTCAATGTCAAACTTTTGCAATTTGAACGAAACCTATATCAACTCTAAAAAATCATTATACAAGAAAACACTATGCTAACTATATTTACTGAAAATCTGGAGCAAACGGACACTGTTGACTTACACATCGATTCAAAATCTCTAGCAATGTAGCATATACTATTTTGGAGAATATATTGCCATGGGTATTGAAAGAAACTTATCAGAATATCGAAGAATATTAGAAAATATTGTTAGAAGGCAACCTGAAAAACTCTGAAAACTCTCTAGGTGAACCAAAATCCTGGTTTTGGAAGAAAATGACCCATATACGCTGAAACCTTAATGTGAAAAAGTTAACCTGCAATTTTTTCCATTTAACGAGTAATTATTTCCATCTGGTGCTTAAAAACACAAATTTTTCAGTTATTCTATAATTTAGTTCATTTAACCTCTAATTTCTTCATTTAACCTATGATTTTTCGTATTTACCTATGATCTGTTGTATTGAGCTATTTAACCAAATCAAAATAGCTCAATGTCACTTACTGTAGACATTTGGAATGGAATGGTAGCGGACTGAATCTTCTCCAAATCAAAATGGCGGACTGCTCCAAATCGACGAAATGGCGGACTGCTCCAAATCGAAACAGTGGACTGCTCCTTCTACCTACTTTGCTTCTTAAACCCCTACCCAAGATCTAGCCACCTCTATCCTACCTATTGAAGATGAGGAAAATCCTGCCCTAAAAAAGTATCCTCAATTTAGGGATAAACAATTTACCCTCGTCCGGCTCTGTCAAATGATCAGTCCTCAAAATAGAATAGGAACTGGACACACCGAGCCTCCAGTTTCAATAATAAACCCTTTTGGATTATTTTTATGGGAATTCCCCCCCCTGAACTTCTGATTGTGGGATAGGTCAAATAGGTTTGGAAACCATATAACTATATATCCACATTCAGATCTTAACTAGAGGATATTTTTATTGTAGTTTATAAAATTTGGTCTTAATATTGGTATATTTCAAATTATGTGATATCATATAATCACATCATCATCAACGTCCTCATCAACATCTATTTATATGAGTGTGTGTAGGAAATGAACCTAAGCGTCGAATATGCGACGGCTCTTTCCATATTAAATAGTTGACCAATTAAAGGCGTCGTCGCTTAAGCGACGCTTACTAATGCGCCGTCTCTTAACCGACGGTTATGAGAATAGCCGTCGCTTCACCGACGCTTGTGGCCACATTTACAAAAAAAAATGTATCCTTGTGATTTTTGGTAAGTTTAAAAAGAGAAATCCACGCACCGTCGAATTTTTCCGTCGGATTTTGGATCGAAATGTAGTAGTGTTGGCTCCCCTTCGAAAGAAAAAAACATACTACACACTGCATATATTTCCATCTAACCCTTTATGTTTTGCAAAGTTTTACATTGCATAATTGCTCTATTTTGCTAATTCACAATGATATTGGGTGACCCAAGTTGTGTAATGTGATCTTTGAAGGATCAAACGCCCATACGGTACTATTGTAGTTCTCAGGAAAATGACATGCCCATTCATAAACACCCATTGTAGATTGTCTACAAACAAGAACATCGGGTTGAATACATAATGTAATATTTCTTGTTAAAGATAACAGAGTGAAGAGTGTGTGGAGCGCAGAGAGCATAGAGAACAAAGTGTGTGTTTATGTCTAGTTGAATGAATGAAGAACAGGGTTGTTATACTCTGCATAGGTTTTCTTATTTGACGTCTTCTTTTCAATATCCAGGAGTATGGTTTTTAAATTATCTATGCGTATGAATATGATAGTCTAGGAAATCCAAAAGGTCAGTATGTAGAGTATGCAGAAGAAATTGATCGTTGCACTAATAATTTTACTCGTAAAATATCTCAGAGTTAAATATTTGTATCTTAGACAGATCCACAGTCGTAATTGAATTTCGCAAATAGAATATGCACGAGTTAAACCTAAATCAATCACCCAGATAACTTAAGATCGTGTGGTGGAGATAGATCTTGGATAAGATCAACAGTCATAGTTATTTTTTGAAGAAACGGGACGTAGATCCACAGAGTTAGATAGTGGTCCACATTTGGATACAAATCAACGATCGAGGGAAAATATGCAAGGATCAACGATGCAGAAGAGTGGAGTGTGGAAAACGAGAAAGTGGAAAAGTACAGAAACCCAAGTTTTGAAAGTTGACAAGCCAAGTTCCGCAACCCGAACCGGAAATGTGGAAAACTGTGGAAACCCAGTTTCGAAAAGTTGATAAGCCAAGTTCTGCAACCCGCTAAATTGGGAAAGGAGTTTTTCGGCCCGCTAAAGTTTGAAAATCGGAAAAGTTGAAATTTGCGGAGGTTCGATTTTGAAAAGTTGAGTAACCGAAACCCAAAATCCACTAGTTTGCGGAAAGGTAAGAATTGTAGACTAAGCTTGCATAAATGGTTTTTGGAGACCAATTAGAGGAAACCAATCTACGGAAAGGAGGTTAGACAGTTCTCCAAGTTGTTTAACAAAAATATAAGGTCTATTAGTTTTCAGTGCTCTCGGTTTTGAGGTCTGTAAACGAAAAGTGCCATCATAGTGTCACCCAATTAGGAACAAACAAAAAAAAGTTAATAGTAGATAGTTTTTTATTAAAACATTGCTTATTTCCTTATGTATTATACTTCAAAACAACTTAGAGATTCTAACTTTGCAAGCCTAGTTACTTTTAGTAGATGAAATAGAGAGATGAAAAAATATAAATAAAAGAACTTGAATATATATGATTACTTTGTAAATAAGTGGATATGAAGATGGTATTCAAAATAAATATCTACAATACCTATTAACAAAATGGGCCAATAAAATGTACATATGTTTGGTACAACTCATGTGAAAAAATCTACATGCATCGTATTGATTGAGATTAAAATATGTATGTTTGACATCGTTTTCAACAATTTATTATGGAGCTTCAAGAGGGAGAACTGGATTTCAAAATAGTTAAAAAACTTGGTCTACATCCACTCCATTATTGTATGATTGGTATATGCAAGAGTAAATATGTTGTCACTATTGGTTATGCATTGAATAAACATTGACAACGTCTCCATTAACTTGGTCCAATTCCACCTCCTCAAAAGGGTCGTCCACATTCTCGTGATTCGCATTGGCCAAAAAAAGATCCTAAAAAAGTTCAAAAATATAATGAGCTAAGGAGATTTAGGGTTGAGTTTAGCATGGAAATGGCTCTCAAAATATTAAGAAGACATCTATTAGAACAAGAGATATGTAAAGAGGTATGCTCATATTCAAGCTTCATAATCTAGTTTTATAAATATTAATTATGTTAGTGGTTTTCTTAATAGAAAGTGAATTATGAACACGAGTTAAGTAGTGAGACCCTCGAAAGAATTGCTTGACACTTAGAGGCCTATAAATCAAAGAACATCAAAACATGTGAAGACACGTCAAAAAGGATTGAAATAAAAAAAATGTTCAATGAGTTAGATTGTTATAATTATGAAGGGTCATCTTCCACCATATGCACCAATGATGGTGCATGCAATGATTATGATAATGAGGTAAGTGTCAGTATTTTTATATGATATTTTAATATAAATTTGTTGTTTTCATTTATTGCAATGTTGATATGACTTGTCTATAAAGTTGTAGTGTTAACATGAGTACACATTATATAGATTTGTATAGAATCAGAGAAGAAAAATACCCATGAAGTACACAAAATAGTGGAAACATTCAGTGGATTGGATCTAGATGATGAATGTTCATCTTCTATTATGGAAGGCACTAGTAATGCATTCCATGAGCATATAATTGAAGTATACCATTATTTTTTAGCACATTTTTTTTATAACATTGGTCATGTTAAACTCGTTTCTACATGCATATCATCATATAGGATTATGTAGAGCAAGCCAAACAACCTTCAAAAACTCCTATCTGTGGAGATCAAGATAGTAAGAATAAAATGGCATGTGAGATGAATGAAGATAGCTATGTAAGTATATTTATTTTCCTTAGTATACTTTTAATTATCATAGAAAAAAAATATAGTTATTGTTTTTTGTATCCTTTTTTTTAAGTATTTACTGAACTCATAGATATTATGTATATATAATGCAATTATGTAGGGATTTATAGAAGATCGTTTTCAAAGTGATCCATAATTAGATGACACACATGACACACCTCATATGCACATCACTAGTGATTCAATAGTGAGTAAATATTTTTTATTCATTTCAGAATTTTATATTCAAATTTTGAAGTGTTGTTATAAGTGGATTACTTAATGTTTGAAATTTATTGTGTGTTTGCTTACAATTTCTTTTCTTGTGTAGGTAAATGAAGAAACTCGTGCTCCAGAAGAAAGAGCCATAAAACGCACAAAGATTAAACCTAAATACCTAAGTCAAGTTAGATTTAGGAACCGAGTTTCTTGGTTGAGCCATATGCAATCCAATTACATTGGTAGACGAAAGCCTATAAGAATAGCTATTATTCATGGAAATAATCAATGTAAAAAATAGAATAGTTGTATTAACTAAGATTTTCATATCTTTGAATTGTATTTTTTATAACTAATTAAAATTTCAAAACATGTGTTTATAACCAATTAATCCCCTTTTTAGCACTTCCCTTATGTTTTTTTCCAAATATGTGGACCAATTTATTTTGTATCAATTTAGATGTGGTTATCTCAAGAACCTNATATATATATATATATATATATATATATATATGTTTCATGTTTTTATTCTCTTTAATTTATATATAACATTCTTTAATCCCAATATACTAAAAAACTTAAATTGCATTGCTTAAAATTATGTTAGTTTAAAGCAATGAAGCACAAAGAATATGCCTCTCTGAGGAGGAGTAAGGGCACTCCTCAAATATCTCCTCTTTATTAGTATCCTTTTCTCTTTGACCATTGAATGTAATGGTTTCTTCTATCTTTTTTTTTCACTTTTATTTTTTAAATCAGATACACAAACAAGGCTAAGGATGAGAAATTATTTGGTTAATATGTCTGCCATGTTTTCATCTTCCATGGTTTTTGGTGATAATTATATTATCTCAGCCATATAAAGAAAGTTTTTGACCTCCGCTGGTTAGAACCATTCCCTTGCATTCCCAAAACTGATTCAGAGGACTATTGGGAGTATAGTTTGCAACTTGCAAGCCCTTGAGCAAAGGGCATTTTAATGTCATGTTATTTTAGTTATTTTAGTTTGTAATTATGATATGTGTTACTTTAACCTATTTTATTAATGGAGTATCCTTATGTTAAAATTATGTTCCATATTATTATTATTATTATTATTATTATTTCTAAAATCAAATTAACAATTGACAATTTCTAATTTTATGTGCTATATTATTGATTAAATTTTCATATTTATATCCATTTTCCAAACATCTAATTAAAAAAAATATAGTAAAATTCTAAAAAACCACAAAATATATATTCATAAAGTTTAACTATTATGTAAAACATGACTCTCAAGATAGATGATTATTAAGGAATTGTAAATTATTTATACATAAACAAATATTGTAATTTTTCAATAAATACAAAATAAATATTTTAAATTATAGAAAATACACACATAATGTTCAAACTTATAATAGTAATGGTAATATTATTCTTCAAAGGTAAGATACTATTTCTTTTTAAGTTGATAATAATTTTTAATGTGCAAAAATAGCTATAATACTTTTCTTACGAAATTAAATAGTAGTAATGATAAGAAAATAATCAAAATTCAAAAAAATAGAATTATGGCTATATTTTTAACAACCTTGATATGAAACAAAATTATAAAATATGTGAAATATGGACATTGAATATCAACGCCTTGGAAAGAAGCAGAAAGGAGGGAGAGCAAATACAGAGAATACGGTCATGGAAAGTTGGAAGCCTGCTTTCCGCTTTCTGCCAGCCCGTGAGATTGACAATTCAGAGAGATTCCATGCAAATCAACGCCCTGGAAGGGAGTGAAAAGGTGGAAAGCGGAAATATGAAAATTTGGTTATGAAAAGTCGGAATCCCGCCTTCCGCTTTCCGTAGCTTGATCTCACCGATCGAGAAATATACTTACCTCGTGCACATGTTTCTTGTTTCTGCACCGTAGATATTAGACCAAAACTTTCCCAGCCATTGATCTGAGATCAAGCTGCACACTGGGAAAATAGGAAGTCGAGATTTATGCTTTCATAATGCTCAATTTTCACTTTTCTGATTCCGCCTTTTCGCTCCCTTCTGGGTTGTTGATCTATGTGGAAGCTCTCTAAACCTTCGATCTTACAGTTTGGCGGAAATCAGAAAGCGGGATTCCAATTTTTTTACGACCAAATTATGTATTTCCGCTTTCTGATTTCCACCCTTTTGCTTCCTGCTTTTTCCTGGAGCATTGATTTATCCCGAAATCATCCATGACCGTCGGATCTCAAACTGCGGAAAGCGGAAGTTGGGTTTACCAAATTTTCACAACCGAAACTTTCCTTTTCCATTTTCATCTCCCAGCTTTTCCTTTCAGCAAAATTACGGAAAGCGGATTCACCAACTTTTATAACCAATTTTTTTCCTTTTGCATTTTTCCACTCCCGATTTTCCCTTAGTGGAAATGTTTGCGGCCTTTTATCTTGTCCGTTGAGCATCCAGGACGTCCATTCTCTGTCATCATTCAACTTGGAACAAAATTTCTCATTCTCATTCATTAGCAAAGTTGAAAACTGAAGTTTTTCAATCGTTTTGTATTTCCAATTTCAAAATACCTATAGAACTTCATTTACATCCTTCAAGGTCACATGATAAGAAAATTTCCATACCTTGTTTTTCCTTTCACTTATCTAACCCCCTCCAACTACTTATCTAAAAAATAGTGCTAAAAAATATCCTTATTGTTGCTTATGCTAAAGGTGTTTTCAAGAGATTCATCCTTAGATAGGTGCCTCTTGCTTCATTAGGCTTTTTTGCCTTTCCCCTACCACCACTTGAAGATATTTGACTGAATATGACACACACAAATGGAAAATAATTGATCATTATTTATTGCAATACCCTTGAATGTTTCAAGTTGTGACTCCATCGCCCAATGGTATTTGATATTTGTCTGTCTTACCCTCTTTAAAACCTAAAAATCAATGCCCTTCATAAACCTAGCCTTCAGAATGCTTGTTTAAAGCCAAATGTGTATGTGAATGACCATGTGACAAAGTGAGAGCCCTCTCTGAATGTATAGTCTAGAATACAATCTAAATATTGTGTTAGCACCTGTGCTAAATTTGAAGATTTTTAGAAATGCATCCACACTAATTCCCCCTGTAAAAGAGTAATCCAGTAAAAAATGAGGGGGTAAGGGAAAAAATTCTCCATGTCACATGACTTTAAAGGATATTGATGGGGTTCTACATGTTCTAAGGGGTTAATTCATTGCTTTGAAGTGCAAAATTATTGAAAATCCTAAGTTTTAGCCTTATAAATATGCCTAAATAAGAAAAATATGATCAAATTCAAAAGCTAACAGCAAATGGATGGCCTAGATGTATAGTGGAGAAAATCAAAGGCCTAAAATTGTTTCTGCCAAGCAAAAATCGGGAACGGAAATGGAAAATTTTCATTATTAGAATTCGTAAATCCCCCTTCCACTTTCTACAATCCAAGATCTGACAGCCAAGGATGACCTCTGCATAAATCAACATTCCAGAAAAAAAGGTGGAAGTGGGAAGGCGGGAGTGGAAAAAGTAGAATCATAGTCACGAAAGTTGGAGAATCCGCATTTCGTTTTTTGCTAAAGGCGAAAGCGGAAAGGTGGAAGCAAAAAAGGTAGAATCGCGATCGTAAAGGTTGATGAACCATCTTTCCGTGATCTGCAAGATCAACGGTTCGGAAGGTTCCTATGGATTATCAACGACCAGGAAGAGAGCAGAAAGGCGGAAAGCAAAAACATAAGAAATTTGGTTGTGAAAAGCAGAGATCCTGCTTTCTGCTTTTCAACAGCTCGTAGCTTGATCTCAAATCTATGGCTGAGAAAGTATCGGCCTAAGATCGACGGTGCGAAAAGGAACAACATATGTACGAGGTAAGGAGATCTCCTGATATGTGATATTGGGTATACCCCACAATTTTCAATGGCTTGGATCAAAGATAGAATCAGATCTATGGTGGAAAATAATTCCGCTGTCAGAACTTGCACGAACCAAATAACTTTTCGAATATGTGGAATTTCTTAAAAGGATGCATGTTTCAATGGTCAGGATTGATGGTGGAATGAGATCAATGGAGGAGATGAATTTCGATGATCTAACATATGTGGATAAATGAACATTCTATTTATGCGTAATTTGGTATTCCCTACAGCTTTCAATGGCCCGGATCAACGAACGATCAAGATCCACAGTCCAGAATGATTTTGTTGGGTGAACTTGCACACTCAGAGTTGGGGATCCCCTATGCGATGAGAAATGTGCTTGAATGATGTGTCCTCTCCCTATGGGAAATTGCGCTTAGAAATCAGAGCCACAAAAGTCACTATATGGAGCACGATGGGGCGAGAATGAACGGTCAAGATCCAAGCAGGTGCAGATCTACGGATGAAAATTATTTTGTTGGTTAAAGATGTAGAGATGAATGAAATTTGTTGCAGGTTGCTCAAAGATACCCTGAGAGGTTGTTTTCATCGGCGGGCCTGAGTTCCAGGTGTCCATTATTCCATTTTTACCCACCACACGCTTCCCAGATTGGTGATAACATAATAAAGTAAGTCTTGAGCATTTACATACCACAGCCAAAAGATGATGAGAGTAATGACCTACGAACATAGGATCCATGTATTATACTATTAGATATCTACTGAAGCATAATATTGTTTTTTTATTGACTTTTCTCATCAATCAAGTGGTCCAAATGTAATTATCATGTTCCAACTATAAAAATTCAGTCATTAAATCTTTAAAAAAATAGAAAATAATGAGTCTTTCAATTCTACAATATTGATTATTCATAAAAAAACAATAGTATATAAAAAATGAGAGGATATTGCCATATGCCATTCATTTTCGACAATGAAGTTGATAGAGATGTAATATATATATATATATATATATTTTGGAGTATTCATCTATAAATATTTGTATGAGGATTTAATTGTCAAATTTTATTTTGATTGATCTAAATATAATATGCACCTCATATTAAACACATAAAGGATATGACTCAAAGAATTACAACACATTTATTTCTATATATCACAAACATGACTTACTATCAAATTTCATTATCAAAATGCATTAGTTTAAAAAATAATGAAACGTATTTATTAAAATTATAAATAAAGTAAATACAATATAAATTGATAATTTGAATAAGACCTTGTACAATAAATTAATTACACTATATTCTAGCCTATACAATTAGAGAGGGCTCTCTCTTTCTCACAGGGTCATTCACATACACATATGGCTTTAAGCAAGTGATCAGAAAGTTAGATATCTGATAAGAATGGGATATTTCTAATTTTAAAGATGGTAAGACAGAAAAACAAGAAATGCCATTGGGAAATGGAGTCACGACCTAAAAATATTCAAGGGGCTTACAGGATGAATAAGGAGCATCTAACAACAATGAATTCCTTACATACAATCTAGAAATGTATTGGGAGCAATGTGTTAGATTTTTAACATTAAGCTAGCATAACATTAGGATCTTTAACTGACAAAACAACAAGCACAACAATCAAACACAAGAGACAATGAACATAGTGTTTTTCCTCAGGGAAACCATAAATGGAGAAAACCCCACAATTTCCTCAAAGATAGAATCAGCACCAAAGTAAAACCCAAAATAGTAAGTGATCTCCCAACAGCAGTAACCTTCTTTCTATCTATCCCCGGTGTCTTCTCCTTCCTCAACTATGCGCTACACTTGAGTGTGTGTGAGATGTGTCTTAAATAGAGAGTCCAACTCTCTATTTATACTAATCTTGACATGACTAAAACCCTACTAGGGCCGACCTCTCTAGGAGAGTCTAATAACCCTAGTGCCCTGAAACTGTGGGGACTTTAACCCTTAGACAATAGGAGGGTTACCCACAATGACTTGACGTGACTTGTTTACAATATAGATCCTCCCGATAGGAGCATCGGGGCATGACATGACACAAGTACATCCCGTAATAAACATCAGGTTACAATAGATAAGAAATACAAGTGAATACATTCTGAAGTTACAATTACATCAACACTCCCTCTTAACTAGCAAGGTATTCTCTCGACACAATTTTCATCACTGGTCTTCTTCTTTGGATCATCTCGTCATATGTATCTTCAAGTCATCTTCATCTTCGGATCTGGATCATCACTCGATCTAGATCATCAATGGTCATCATCACTGGATCTGGATAATCACTCGATCTGGATCATTATCGTTGGATCTGGATCATCACTGGACATCATCATTGGATCTGGATCATCACTCGATCTGGATCATCACTGGTCATCATCACTAGATCTGGATCATCACTTGATCTGGATCATTACTACTGAATCATCATCACTGGATCATCACGGGTGCTATCTCATGATTCTTCTCGTCACAGGAAGTTCTACAGATCCAGCCCTTTTTCATGTTGGTTGTAGGCCTAGCCTCCATGTAGGTCTTTCTTCAGCGCTTATATCTGACACCAAGTTAGAATGGCCCGTCTAGTACTTTCATCTGACCTACTCGTCAGAAAGGCACGCCTAGTACTCACATATGATCATGTAGGAACCAATCCTATAATCACATCAGAAAGGCCCGGCACTCACATTTAGCCATGCGGGAACACATCCTGCAACCATGCTAAAAAGGCTCTGCTCTTTCACCCATGTAGGAACACGTCCTACAACCATGATGAAAGAGCTCTGCACTTACATCCACCCATGCGGGAACACGTCCTGCAACCATGATGGAAGGGCTATGCACTTACATCCACCCATGCGGGAACACGTCCTGCAACCATGATGGAAGGACTTTGCACTTACATTCACCCATGCAGGAACACATCCTGCAACCATGATGAAAAGGATCTGCACTTACATCCACCCATGTGGGAACACATACTGCAACCATGATGGAAAGGCTCTCAACCCCAGGTTGAGGGTTCTTGGTACCTCACTAGGTGGCTCCATTCCAAGAATGGAAACATCCCTTATATCCGATCAAGTGGGAACCCATCCCTCAATCACATTAGAATGGCCATGTGCTCACATCTGATCATGTAGGAATACATCCTACAGTCATATCAGAATGGCCCTCAGTCCTAGACCAAGTATTCTTGGTACCTCACCACGTAGCTCCATTCCAAGAATGGTAATAGCCCTTATATCTGATCAAGTAGGAACCAATCCTATAGTCATATCAGAATGGCTCAGCACTCATATCTGACATGAAAGGAACCAATCCTCTCACCATGATAGAATGGCTCAACCCTTACATCTGACCTACTCGTCAGAATGACTTATGGATTCAGCACTCATATCTGACATGGAAGGAACCAATCCTCTCACCATGACAGAATGGCTTAGCCCTTACATCTGACCATGGAAGGAACCAATCCTCTCACCATGACAGAATGGCTTAGCCCTTACATCTGACCATGGAAGGAACCAATCCTCTCACCATGTCATAATGGCTATGGGTCTCATCATTTTCCCTTGGATTAAACCTCGATCTGGAGAACACCAAGCTTCTCCCTGAAGTACTCAAACTTCACCCTAGCCAATGGCTTATTCGTCAACACATCAGTTATCTGTTCCTTTGTCGCAACATACTAGAGCTTTGCTGCTCCCCTCTGCACCATATCCCTGATATAGTGATACTTGAACTCGATATGCTTTGACTTGTCATGGAACACTGGATTCTCTAACAACTTCATGCAACTCTGGTTGTCACAATGTATACAAGTAGAATCCAACTGGAGATCAAATAAATCAGACAGTAGCTTCCACAGCCATACTGTCTCACAACTAGTTGAACAAGCTACGACATACTTTGCTTCAGCTGTACTAAGTGCCACACAGGATTGCTTCCTGTTAAACCAAGAGATCACACCGGATCCCATACTGAAGCAACACCTTGAAGTGCTCTTCCTATCAATGGCACTACCTGCCCAATCTGAATTGACATAACCCTCCAAGTTAATCTTCTAATTCGACTCATACTTGAGCCCATAATCAACTATAACCCTCAGGTACCTCAGAATATGCTTTGCAGTAATCAAGTGAACATGTCTTGGATCTGTCAAGAATAGGCTCAAGGTGTTCATAGCAAAGCAAATATCTGGTCTCGTGTTCGTCAGGTACATAAAGGACCCAATCATCTAATGATACATCATAGCATCAACTATCTCTAATGAAGCATCACTCAATAGGTTCAATTTCGATGCCATAGGTGTGGCCATAGCCTTGCAGTCCATCATCCCAAACCTTTTCAGGATCTCTATTGTATATTTCCCTTGTCCCAGGGAAATCCCATTTGCATTTTGCCACACCTCCGTGCCTAGAAAATAATGCATCATACCCAAGTCCTTCATTTCGAACTCAGTAGCAAGCTTCCTCTTCATATCAGCAATCAACCCATCCATACCTGTTACAAACAGATCATCTACATACAATAGGAGCATCACTGGGTTGCCATCTTCAACCTTGTAGTAAAGGTTGGAATCTGCTTCACTCTTAGTAAATCCTAAACTGGATAGAAAGCTATCAATTCTGTCGTACCAAGTCTAGGGTGCCTATTTCAAACCATACAGGGCTTTCTTCAATCTGCATACATGAGACTCTCTGTCATGTGTCTCAAAACCGAGTGGTTGCTCCACATACACTTCCTCTTCCACTGCACCATTCAAGAAAGTAGTCTTGACATCCATTTGGTGTATCTTCCATTTCATCACTATAGCCAGAGCAAGTACCGATCTGATGGAAGTGTATCTAGCTACAGGTGCAAAGGTTTCTTCATAGTCTATTCCTTCTTTCTAGGAGAAACCACGAGCAACAAATCTTGCCTTATATTTCTCTATGCTACCATCTGTAGCATGCTTGATCTTGTAGATCCATTTGAAAGTTACAACTGACTTCCCTTCTGGTCTTGGGACAACATCCCAAACATCATTCTTCATGATCGACTGATACTCTTCGATCATAACATCCATCCATTCTTTTCATTCTGTCACTTCTTCATAATTGGAAGGTTCTTTATCAATGAAATCACATAGTAATGCTACATACCCAGAGCAGGATCTGGTCCTATTTCTTTCTCTGTGATTCTCTTCTAGAGCCCCATATCTTGCTACACCTTGGATAACTTCTCGTACCCAAGAAGGTTTCCTCTTGTGAGGATTATTTTCCTGAGGTGGATCTACAGGTCTTTGTGGTTCTTCAAATTCTCGATCTTCTTCTTGAGCTTCTTCATTCATGGTTGTATCATGAATCCTGGGTGCTTCTGCTTCTTTAGATTCTTTAGTAGGTTTCTTTCTGGATTTGTTGTAAGTTGTTTCTTCATCAAATGTCACATCCCTACTGACATCAATCTTCTTAAATCCTAGGAAGTATATTCTGTAAGCCTTTGAGTTTTCAGAATATCCCACAAATATACCCTTCTTACCTGAAGGATCTAATTGTGTTCTCTTCTCTCTTGGAATGTGTATATATACAGGACAGTCGAATATTCTAAGATGGATGACTTCTGGTCTCTTGCCGGAGAAGACTTCTTCAGGAGTCTTGTTCTTGAGTACTCTATGTGGAGTATGGTTCTGTACATACACCATTGTTCTGGAAGCTTCCGCCCAGAGATGCATAGGAAGATCTTGATCATGAATAATTGCTCTTGCAACTTCCATGATAGTTCTATTCTTCCTTTCTGCAACCCCATTTTGTTGTGGATTTTAAGGAGTGGACAACAACCTCTTAATCCTTAAGTCCTTGCATAGCTCTTTGAATTCATTTGAAGTGAATTCTCCACCATTGTCTGATCGAAAGGTCTTGATCTTCTTTTTAGTGTGATTCTTGATCAAGGCTTTGAATTCCTTGAACTTGTTGAATACTTTGTCTTTATTCTTCATGAAGTAAACCCATGTCTTCCTAGAAAAGTCATCAATAAAAGAAACATAATATGCATACTCGCTTAGTGAGCTTGATGACATAGGACCGCATACATTGGAGTGGATGATTTCCAAGATTCCTTTTGCTTTGCTTTCGCTACTTGGAAATGTCTTCTTTGTATTCTTTCCTTTCACACATCCTTTGCAAACCCCATCATGTTTTGCTTGGATTTCTAAAAGACCTTCAACAGCTTTGCTTGCAATAGCTAGTGCTCTGTAATGCACATGTGCAAGTCTTCTATGCCAAAGTTCATTTGGCTCTACGGTGTCATGGACCAATGCTTGTTCTGGATGGCCCTTTAATTTGTACAAACCTCCTTCTTGTTCTCCAATCACTACTGCATCATCGATGGTCTTTCCTTTTGGCCACATGATGACTTGACCATCTATGAATGCAACCCTCATTCCTTTTGCATCTAATGCAGATATGGAGAGAAGGTTCTTCTTGAGTCCTGGCACAAACAATACTTCCTTCATTGTCATAGACTTTCCAGAGTCTAGTTTATAGGAGGATTCCCCACTACCTTTTATTGGATACTGGTAGTCATCTCCTAGTTTCACCTTGTGAGGTGATTCATGTTCTAACAGTTTCACAAAGGATTCCTTGAATCCTGTCATATGCTTGGAAGCCCCACTTTCTATAAGCCAATCAGTGCTTCCATGAGTAATGTTTCCTGTAAGAGCAGAAATCAAAACATATTCATCTTCACTGGAAGAATCTTCACTTTCATATCTGGTTTTCTTCTTGGAAGGTTCATCATCCTCTGCAGCATGAGCATGATGTCTTCTCTTGTTTCCCTTCTTCTTATGAGAGTTAATCTTGTTTCTAGGACAGTCTTTTGCAAATTTTCCTCTTTCATCACATGTATAACATCTCAATCTAGATAGGTCCTTTCTAATGTTATCTTTATGGTGAAAGTTCTTACCTTTGGAGTGATGATATTTTCTTCTGCCTTTCTTGGAGTGAACTGTGAGGGATTGATCTTCACTTCCCATCTTCTCTTCTCGAGCTGCTATCTGAGCTTCTTATTGAGAGCATTCCTCCCATAGTCTGATGAACTTGACTAATTTCTTTCTGGCACAGATTCCTTGGATGAATGAATCCCATGACCTAGGGAGGCCATTTAGTGTTGTCATTACAATTTCTGCATTCTCCACTTCTTTATCTACAACTTCTAGTTGTTCTTTGATCTGAGAGACCCTTGTGAAGTAAGACTGGATGGTCTCAGCATTCTAGATCTTTACAGTCTTCAACTGATTCCTTAGAGTCATCTTTCGATTGATGTTCTTCCCTTCAAACAGTTTGGTTAGGGAATCAAACATAGCTTTAGGTGTCTTGAGAGAGGACACTTGTGGGATGAGGTGATCCTTGATAGAATCAGCAATAATTCTCTTTTCCATAACCAACTTCTTCTTATGTAAGGCCTTTACCTCATCTCCCTCTGGAACTAGAACCTCCTCACTGATATAGGAGTCCAACTCATTTTCTTCCAGGACCAGGGAGATCCTATACTTCCAAGCTCGAAAGTTATCAGCTCCCTCAAGCTTTTCATCAAGCTTGGTATGATGAGACATCTTAACTAAGAACCTCAAATGTAAATGCAAAAGATTTAGATCTTACCAGGTCAAGATGTTGAATCTGGATTTGGAGCTGAAATCCTATAGAGTTGATTAAGGAGCAAATTAGGGTTTTGCTTTTATGGAGTTCTGTCCAACCAATTGCTTTGAATTTTATCCCTAACTTTGATTTTAGGGAGGAGATCAATCCAGGCCTAGGCTCACTGAAAAATTCCTCATCTGTGAAAAGCCCTAATTTTCGGCAGTAGTGTCGGGTCCAAAGCTGAAAAACCTCAGAATTGGATTCTGCTTCGACAGAAAGATGCACCCTAGGGAGGAGAGATATTCCAACCTTCTTTTGCTGAAAATCTGTGGTGAGAGATCCACAAAGTAGGAAGCCCTAGTTCTCGTAGCTGCATAGTGTCTTCTTCTTAGGTTAGCTCTGATGCCATGTTAGATTTTTAACATTAAGCTAGCATAACATTAGGATCTTTAACTTAGAGAACAACAAGCACAGCAATCAAACACAAGAGACAATAAACACAGTGTTTTTCCTCGGGGAAACCATAAATGGAGAAAACCCCACAACTTCCTCAGAGATAGAATCGGCACCAAAGTAAAACCCAAAACAGTAAGTGATCTCTTGACAGCAGTAACCTTCTTTCTATCTAGCCCCAGTTTCTTCTCCTTTCTCAACTATGCGCTACACTTGAGTGTGTGTGAGATGTGTCCTAAATAGAGAGTCCAACTCTCTATTTATACTAATCTCGACATGACTAAAACCCTACTAGGGCTGACCTCTCTATGAGAGACTAATAACCCTAGTGCCCCGAAACTGCAGGGACTTTAACCCTTAGAGAATAGGAGGGTTACCCACAATGAATTGAGCTGACTTGTTTACAATATAGATCCTCTCGATAGGAGCATCGGGGCATGACATGACACAAGTACATACCAGAATAAAAATCGGGTTACAATAGATAAGAAATACAGGTGAATACATTCCGAAGTTACAACTACATCAACACAATGCACATACATGGAAAATTTGAAATACAGGAAAACACAACTGAACATGGAACAACTTGATGAATCTCAGAAAACTCAGAAAATACTTTTCATTAATACTTCCAAGAAAATGACAGAGCTACAAAACCCAAGCACAGAAGGCTTCTGAATGAAATTTCCAACCCTTACTCCTTCATAGAGGTTACATTTATAGTGAAATTTACCCCCAAGATGTATCTCGAAACATGGCATAAAAATTAGTTACATTGTGGGAATCAAACCTGAAAGTACATCCTAAATCCTAACAAACTCTAACATCTAGTGATTTCTGGCTTGCTTGGTCAAAGGGAATGCTCAGAACACCTTTGAACAACCTTTTGTTGACTCAATTGTTAGCCGCTCCCGCGAGTTCTTGATTGCTCAACCTATGTATTTCCTTCCAGAGGTGATTTGTAGGGATTTCCATTTCAAACAGATCCTTCAGGACAACATCTAGATCAATCAAAGGATTATGACTAACAGTAGGAAGACTAGATGTGATCATTCGGAACTGAGTCAAAAACTCAAAGTCCTCACTGAGTTTTCTAACAACTACTTCTCCCTTTATCCCTCCATCAATACCCTCAAATCTAGCATGGTTCACTCTTTCCTAATTAGGCAGCTCAAGGTACTTTCCTTGAGAGATCAACTTCCCATAAGGACCCCAAAACTCAGGTAATCCTTTCTCAAACATGGGCTAGAATAATATGTTGAACTTCTCCAACCCTTGATGCACAATTTAAATCCTTGCAAGTGCATTCTGTAACAGGATGTGCTTTGTACTCATCCTTCTTGCTTCCACTAGAAGTGTGATCCTGTTAGTGACCCCCAGAGCAATTAGTTCCTCCCTAGATGTTGCGTTTAGGACAATAATTGTCTTTTGGGCCTCCTCCCTAGGCCTCCTTGCCATAATTTCTTGTAGGGATTTACATATCTCATTTACAGCCATAAAAGCTTGCTTCTATTCATCCAACATGACCAGGTGTTTCCCTAATGGGGCTATCTCTTTTATCAATGCATACCAAAGCAGATGCTTAGCACCCTGCAGTGGAATTCAGCCTATGATCCTTTCTTCAAACTCGGTTATCTTCTCTTTTAGTGTCTTAATCTCTCTATCAGAGTCTTCACTTTCCTTTGCAACGATCCTGTCCTTAAGCTCTTGATTTGCTTCCTTTAATTGAGTGATCCCCAGGTCCTTTAGGGACATGTCAGACATGTTTTTTATCACCAAAGCAGTGGTTGACTTATCTTTAAGGGTGTTCTATTCATTTAACTCATCGATCCTTTCCATCATTTGTCACTTCTCTTCTTCCCATGTACACTTTTCATCCTCCAACACAACACAGTGGCCTTTCAGATCCAAAACTTGATGCTGCAATGTCTCAATCTCTCCTTGCAATTGCACAGTTTAAGGAGGGATTTGGATGTCCTTGATAGGTATCTTGCTCCTCTTTTTGTAATCCGAGATATTTTCTAGAGGCTTAGCTGATGAGGTAGGTTTCCCTATAGGAACATGCTGCTCTGTTGAAGTAGGTTGTTCCATTGAAAGGGGTTGTAGCAAAGAGTTCTGTGCAGTGAGATCTACCACATGGTCCTGTAGGAGTTTTTCCTTCAGGTTCCAAGCCTTATTTGTTGCCCTTTCCTGCTTCAACTGGGTTTCCAATTTAGACACCCTCTATTGCGACTTGAGATGGGCCAATGCCTCCTTGGTCAAGTCATCATAGATGAGATCACTAACTCCCTTATGGAAAACAATCTTGTCTCGGATTGAGAACTTGTCCATCTTGAACTCGACCTCTGACACTCCTTCCTCATTAGTGATGGCCAGATTCAAAGAGTTAGTTGTAAGATTCCTTGTAGTGGTGAAGGAGACCTTTCTACCTGACAACTTCCTCAACTCTTTGTATTGCCTCTGAGTCTCAGTTTTGGCCTATTCCTCGAGTTTCCCATAGATATCCAACATCTACTTCTCGGTTTTTAATTATCCTTCAACAGCAAAGGTGAAGGAGTATGTATGATATTTGAGAAAAGGCTCCTCATCTCCCTTCTTCTTTGACTGTGAAGCTCCTAAGGGCCTTCCCTATGATCGTGTAATGGCCATTTTCCCAACCACCACCTGATTTGCAACCTCCCCTCTAGCAGGCATTTCAGTAGCAGGCTCTTCTTCTATCATTGTCTTGAGGGAATCAAACTCAAAATTAAACTCCTACTCCAGGTCAATTATGTCCTGCTCTACGTCTATCCTAGGCTTCTTGCTAGGAGTCTGTTCATCAAATTCCATATCCTCCACCTCTAGCTGAGACCTTATTATTCTAACATCACCGTTTAGGGGCAAGGGAGTAGCTGGGATTGTACCTTGCACTTCTTTAGGAGCCTAAATTTTCCCTATAGGAGTCCAATCAAAATCATAGGCAAGAGAATTTGCCTCCTAAGACAAGTCGAGGATCATGGAGTGAATAAAGACTAACCTATGCACCTAGAACCTCCTATGGGAAATAGTCCCCTTAGGATCGTAATTCTTTGAATGAGTCATTTGAAAGTTCATGACCTTCAAAAATTTCTCCACCATTTGTAACGTTGTTGACTTCTTCACAACGAAGGGCCCAAAATTAATAGGGTATTTGATCCAAGAGTCCTTCCTATGAGCGGTAAAATGCTCCTCACCAGCAGAAATCCTATGCCTGATCAATTCTAGTGCGAATACTGAGGGAGTTAGGAAAACTGGTAGCATGAAAAGGGCAATCTAAAAACCATATACCCTGATAACTAAATACTTCTTCATCAAGAACCAATCTCCAATACCCTCTTGTTGCAAGGAGGCCTTCATGTCTTCTGATATCCTCTTCTCTTTACTGTTGAATAGTCTGGATATGCTGAGGACAATTATGTCAATGAACAAGGTGTAAGACCAGTCCTGGATCTTCTGGAGAGACCGGGGCCAGTCTTTGAACACCTCTGGATCCATGTCCTCAAGGGTATGTCGGTTGGAACTAACTATGATGGCAATAGATACACCTGGTATCTAAAGTGCTTATCCAAATGAAACTTCTCAAGCTGATAATTGATTTCTCCAGCCAAGAACTCATCAAACTTAATTCCTGCTTCAGATTGGCTCATGTAAAGGAGAATTCCTAGCATTAATTCAGTGACCATGATATCGCTATCAAGACCTAGGATTTGACTCAAGAGGGACATGGTTGATATGATAGGATTTATGAATAATTCGAAGGAAAGTGGGGTGATAAGGGTCTGTGAGGGAACTGGGGTCTTCAAAATGGTTTGGAACAATTTATTATTGGATTCTAGGTCGGCTTTCCCGAACACCTACAGAACCTATAATTCAATTAAGGAGATCAGGGCCTGACATTGGGTTTCGGAGAGACCCAGGGCAGCCCTGATAGCTTCTAGTGTAATTTTGCAAATGATATGGGAGTGGGTATCATCTAAGATGGCCTTCCCAGTGGTGGAATAATTGGATGCTACCCTTTGGACAATATCTGGGAAATGGGGCAATTGTTCTAATGTGAACCCTATTAAGAATGACTTTAAATTTACCAACAGTTTTGACTGGTCTTCGGAAGGTGATAACAAAGTGTTATGGGCATCACTGACACTGGACAACTACAAAAGAGGATCATAAGCATCATAAAGTTGATCATAGATGATCTCCCTAGACAGGTCAAGAATTTTTATAGATGAGTCCATGGCGGAATTGTCAATTGGATGAATTACAGAACACTGAAGGGTTGAAAAACTATGAACGAGACCTAGTGGTGATGGTAGACACTTTTGGAGGTTATAGTTGTATCTAGTTGACTTGTTCTTGGTGGATGTCAGATTTGTAGGTTAGCGGGAGTAGTAACGGACTGTTACGTGGTTAATGCCAAGCTCATTAGCCTTATAAACCATCACGCTTCATAAACGTGTATTTTATACCTCCAATCTTCGAGCGCAGTATCCAATGGGGAGGGGACACGTCATTTACGCATGTTCCCCATTGCGCAGGCCCTCTTGACTTTGAGTGTGCAAGTTGTCTCAGCGATTTGCATGCATGCAGTCATATCTCATCGGTGATGCATGAATGGACAAGAGCTATTGATCTTCCTCGTGTTTTTACCGTGGCAACTCCTTTAGGCCCACCAGATTTTGCAAATTTGTTTCCATCTTCAGAGTGAGCATGTACCCCTCATGAAATGATTATGAACCCTAGATCTATCCCAGATGAAATCTGCACCATTGATTTTATCCACGCTTTATCTCCATTTCGCACATAAACTTATCTTCTTTCTCCTTGCACCTTTGTCTTGTGAAATCATTTATGGACATAGATCTTCATCATCATTATATCTCAACCCTTGAAATATGTTTCTCGTATCCGATTTCACAAAGGCAAAGATTTTGTATGTCCATGCATGTTTACTCAGCGAAATCCTTATACACCATCAATCTGTCTCTCCATGTCCATCCAACGGTCTCTCTTTCCTGCAAATCAATATCCTTCCATCAATGTAGAATTTATTTAAAACCATGAATATGACCTTAGAAAAATTAATCTACAGACTCGTTTTCCTCTGCTTATGCATCTAAGCCATTTATTGCTTTCACCATTTAACCTAGAGCGGTGATGCAGGAGCATCCAGCTCAGATTTCGTTAACTAGTGAGTCAACATGTCATGTGATCACTTCTATATGGATTTGCTTCGATGTTAATGGATATGATTAATTTTAATTTGTAATAAGTGGCAATTTTCCATTGTTCTCCTTGAACCCTGCGTGGAATTCTTCAAGGATAGATCTTTGTTGATAGGTTTACTTTTAGTAGGTATCCAGATCCAAGCCATTCGGATCTAACAGGTTTGTTGAGTGCTATAAGAATAACTGAATCTAACATATAGGATTAGCATGAGTGAATGAGAGGTGTGTGCACAGAATATTGAGTGAGGAGTGAAGTAGAGTCTATGTATGTAGTTGATTTTCTGATACATTGAATGAAGAACAAAGAATTGAACTCTGTGTATGTTTTGATTCACTTCATGGTTTCATACGATTCTATGGAAGTATGAATTCATTCCATATTTAGTGTAATTTCACTCCATTTAACTCTGTGTATAAGTTTTGTGACTTTGTGTTGCCATAACCTCCAAATTGTAAAGGAAATTGATCCCTTCAGTGATCAATTCGACAAAGAACGTGCATCTTGAACCAGAAATTGGAAATCAAAAAAGTGTGATAGTGCAGAAATCCTGTTTTCATAAGTGAAAGTGCAAAAATTATCAAAACTTTCTAGGGCCAACATATTCCCTAAAAAATCTATATAAATATGGTGGATGACTTGGAGTTTGTGGTATCAAATGCAAATTATAATTAATTTGTCTTTGTTAGAATTCAATGCTTATTATTAATTGTGTTCTCACAATAACCTTCATAAGAATAATGAGATTAAAAAAATAGTGGTATGCCTTTGGATGATGGTTGAAACGTTGAGAATGTATGAAGATCTAATCAATGCAACTTTAGTTAAGTTTTTTACTTTAGTTTTTGTACTCAAATAGTTCAGCTTGATATTTCTTTAAGGTAGTGGTAGAACACTTGTTTACAATGACAACATATGTTAATCTGTATATGTACTTATGATTCTCATTTCCTATCGGATGTCGATAGACTATTAGTTACATGGAGGAAAATGACAATTGTATATCATTTATTGTGGATGCATATATGTGTTTTTATTTATCTTATATATTTATGCGTAAATTAAAATATATTTATGTGTAAATTAAAATATAAAGAAAATTGCTTAGAAAACATGATAATGAATATATTGTTTAATGCTTAATTAGTTAGCGTGGGTGGAAAGCGTGGGGGAACTAGAGGAAGGGAGGTTTATTATTGGTCTTAATGACACACAAGTGATTCAGTATTCATGGGGCTAAGGGACACAATTAATACCTATGTTTAAATATGTGCCTTATACCTCGGATTGGATATCATCAAAACTCTAAGAATATTCAGCTCATGAACTTTGGCGATTCTCTTCATGTTATTAAACAAGTTTTTTAAAGAACCCACTTTGGAAATCAAATGAAAAATAGACTCTTTAGTCGACTTGCCAACAATTTTTGGAGTGTTTTAGGACAACAATTCCTGCATATACAACAACACAATAATCGTCTCATTGATAGGCTTGCCAATAATGCCCTTAAATTGGATAAGGGAGTGCTAATTCAGAATTCCAAACCCCTGAGAGGAGGTGGATTCCATAGACAATGGTTACGAAGGAAAAACCCAAAATATCATATAATTTAGGGTACATGGAATTTTAAAATTATTATCTGTTAAGTGCATGCAAATTCTCTGGAATGTGGCTATCGGTTCGGAGGAGATATTGCAAACATCAATTCATTCAATTTGTGCAACCGAGGCATTATCTCCATTAGGAGTTTGCCAGAGCCTACAGAGTTGGATTTGGAAAGTGAAATTCATCATTAATCCATTAGGAGTTCGTCAGATGTCAATCTTGTGCAGATGAGTCTTTGGTTCTAAAGATGACGAACATCTTCAGAACCTTATTACCATTCTTCAAGGTCATGTGATATGAAAATTTACAGACCTTATTCCTCCTTTCACTGTCCTAATCCCTTTCCAACTACTTAGCCCAAAAATAGTGCTAACACGTCTGTGAAAAATTTCAAAGTTTAGCACAGGTGCTAACAGAAAGATTCAAGGTAACCGTTTCCTGAACTAATTGCTTAAGAAAACTTAAACAAGGTGAAAAATGGACTTAAATTTGGACAATTGTAAAACATAAAAGGTAAAAGGATTTGATTACTCAACGTACAGACATGCAAATTAAGATCAATTCCTTTAACTAGATTCAAATAAATCTTACACAAAACATTGCAAAGGTTTACCTAAAGATTATAAATATATAATGTATCCAAGATGCAATACTAATTGACAAATTAGTACCAGAGATTAATAACTAACCATCAGCTATGAAATAGATCTCGTAGATCAAACAAAGACATTTTTTCAACATACATTCAACACATCAATTGTGTAATGAAAAATCAATACATGGATCGACACATTAATATATACAACCGATAACCGACAGGCCATAAAGATGGAAGAATGACTAGAATTCATTAAAGACATTTAATGAACAACCATGAAACATAGCATGAAATAACTACAATTTTATTAACTTGTAAGAAATTACAAAGTACAAAATCACAAACTTTCTTGTAATGCAACTTGGCAGTTTGTTCTTCAATATGCTCCTAGGCTTAATCTCCACCAAAGTTCCTCCCTCTACTTGGGAAAACCTTCCCTTTAAATAATATTACATTTTTTACAAAAAAAAGGAAAATTCCCAAGATGTGGGATAACAAAAGTAGTTTAAGATTTTCCAAGGGTGGAACGCCACTCAGAAATTAAGTCCATCAAATAATCAACATTATGATACTTCGCATGTTCTAGGTGTACTTCCGCTCTTGACATATGGGAGGTGATCTCCCTGTTCTTGACTTTCTTCCACTATGCAAGGTACACCTGTATCCTAAGCATTGCAGCATTAGGTATCTCGATCCACCTCGAGATATCCTGTAAAGTGAGGTGGCTTACCTCCTGAATATGTTCCTTGGCTGCAGGAAAATTTTGTTCCATCTCCTCTTATTTGAGCTTAGGGGAGGACACTTGGTCAATTGGATCTAAAAAAGGAATTTCCAGAAAATCAAGAAAAACCTCAATAGTTGACCATCTACTTTTGCATGCTTCCTGTCCATCTTTGATGCTGGAGTCCACTACATCACAAATGCTTCCCCAGGTCTCAATTGTAACTTCGGTTTTCTTGGCCCGAATTTTATCCATTACTAGCAAATTTGGGTCTGTCTTTAATGTGTTTTTGCCAATCTAGTACTTCTTTCAGTGCTTTGATCATTGTTATTCTTCGATCATGATGATCGTGCAGGATATCAGCTTGTCCTTCAAATGAATTAAACAATTCTTTCATTTTAGTGAACCCTGTACACAAACTGGTAATGGATTGACATAATTGGTCATGAAATCTGCAAGCTAACTGCTTAAATTCTTCATCCGTTAATCTGGAAAAAGATGAAGTGGTTGAAGCTAGCTGTGATTCTTAAGTTTTTTCTCAAGGGTAGCAATTTGATTAGCTTGTTGATGGTTGAGCAAATCTGACTTCTCAAGCTGATGCTTGAGATAGTCATTCTCCTTTTGTGATTGTTTATGTTTGTCTTCATGCTCTTGTTTGAGGAGTATGACTTCTTCTTGATGGCGTGCCTCAGTTGTCACCAGTCTTGTTTGATTGTCTTTAGTTCTTGTTCCTTGTTCAAGAGATCTTTATTCAATTGTGAAACTGAATCATAATTTGCACCTGTAAAATCTCCTATGGCAGCTGCTATGTCTAAGGTCCCTTCTTTGATGTCGGTGGAGGCACCTGTTTGACTAAGCCTCCCCTTTTCCTCTTTGTTCCTTTCTTCATTATTGCTTTATCTTTTTTTCTCCAAAAGTATTTTCCAAAGGATACCACAACATCTTCTCCAAAATTAGCCATCCCTTCAGAAACTGAGAGGGTTTCTAGTTGGGAAGTGACCAAGGGATCAAATTGTGATTGGAAAACCGAGATTTCCATTATGATGGGAGAAATAATCTTGGGGGAGGGAGAAACACAGATACAAGGGATGAAGAAGAAGAGGGGGTAGGGGCATTGGTTTGGGGGGGAAGAACTCTAGAAATGGAGGGGATTTCTAATTGTGAAAATTGAATATGTGAAGATGTAGTGGTAGTTGGGGATGTATGATAGGTTAATGAAATAGGTGGTGAAGAAGGGGGAGTGGGGTTGGTAATTTCTACGAATACCGATGGGTTTCTAGTGGTATCCTCAAAAATTGGTTTTAAATTTAACTCAGAAAAAGAGGTTTGAGGAAATAAAGAATCAAGAATATTTTTAGACAAATGTGTACTAGGTATTGAAGATGTGAGAGAGGTGACAATATTTACAGGGAATGTGGCAGGCCCAGCTTCCTCTTCTAGGTCACTATGAATTTCATTAACTTCAATTTTAGGCTGGGGTGGAAGTTCTACATGTTGGACTGGAGGGATATTGAGAGGAACTTGTTCTTGAAGAGCAAGTGGAGATATTTGTGTTGGTTGTTCTTCTCTGGGAACTTGCTGAGGTATGTGCTTGGTTCGAGCAAGTGGTGCTTCTGGTACCTGTTCCTCTTGGAGAATAAGTTGAGTTCTTTGTTTCTTGGGTCGAGGTCCAACCTCTTGCGTCTGGAGCTGAGAACTGAGCTTGACCATATTCTGATTTAATTCTCTTCCTTTGTATAGAGCTTCCAACATTTGTGAAGAGTGAGTGCTCACAGGGGCTTCCATGACACCTTTACCCTTATCTTTGGACTGATAGGATGAGGCAGAGGAAGAGCTTGTCATTTCCTTATCCTTGCTTCTTTCTCTATATTTTCCCTTTCAATTTTTTCTGATGCGTCCAACTTTAGTTTCCTGAAGTGGAAAGTGGATTCCTTTAGGTCCTTCTGAAATTTGAGGACACGCGCCTTCACATCTAGATTAGTGATCTTACCTAATGCTTCCCGAAATTCAATAGTTGCTCTGTACATAGAGTCATCAAGTAGATCTTCGTGTGTATAATGAAACTTAGCCAGTTCATGAGCAAAGAGGCTAGCCAGGTATGCATTAGAATCGTGCATTCTTCTGGGGGCTTCCCACAGGTTCATAATTGAAATATATTTACCCAACAGAGTTGCATGGCTATAATTCTGCAGGACCAGAGAATCTAAAGTTAATGGAAACTTAGTCCAACCCTTACTTTTGTGCTTTAAAAATTTGGGGAAGGTGCCATCAATGACCGTCTGAAAGGCGATTTCCTGCAATACCATGCGGTATGGAACTATTCTTGGCAGCAAATGTATTGTATTGCTGCCCCAAATTCTGATGTAGGAGAAATATTCCCCAACATACCAATCTCCGTGCAACGCAATCAGTGCTCTGGCTCTCTCTGAAAATGTCGGAGCATCAGCCTTGAAGATTTTGTGATACATGGACCCTAGGAAAAGGTCACAAATCTCATACACCAAAGGGAAAAATTTGTCCTCCCACATATCAGAACAGTAGATATGTACTGGCGGGGAATCCTTCTGCCAACTCCAACCTAGGGAAAAAAATGTAGAAGTCGGTAAGAAAACATCCATTACATACCCTGACATGAAAAATGTCGGTTTTTTATTTGTCGCGGTCTTCTTATACTTCTCGATTTCCTCCTTGAGATTCACAGATAAAATATGTTCCCAATTGAAATACTCACATGTAAGTATGATGTGGTGGGCTACTGAAACCCATTTGGCCTTAAACAACGAACAATTTGTTGTTCCATACAACCGATGGAACATGGCCGCAAGCAATGAATATGGTTCCCTAAACCAAGAAATAGGGTAATAATTACCTGGTGAAGGAGTAAACAAAGTTGGATTCTCCATCCATGATTTCACCACCTCTTCATAATTGTAGCCGGAAATGGCTTCATCTAGAAACTTATGTCTCATTAGCTGTTTAGGGGGTCCAAGTGCATAATCCTTGAAAAGAGTGTCAGTGTTGAAAGCGGCCAAAAAGGTACCAATATGGTCATTAAACATGCGGTCATTAGGGTTAGCATGATCCAACGCCCACTTGACCGGGTATGTGTATGGCATAAACGAAGGTCATGAAGCAATAAGATGTAGTTGTGAACTCTTAATCCTAACATGGGTGGGTTGTTCATGGGGGACCGATGAGAAGTTGTCATTGTTAAAGATATTGTAAATTCTTGACCAGCCTAGATGCAAGGTTTCAGAAACGCGCCCGCTGGTATCCGTGAAAATTCCAGCATTGGGGTCTTCGCTCTTCTGCTCCTGCTGACCATTTTTTGACCTTGTGCTTCTGGTTGTAGCAAATGCCATCTCTGTTCGAAATTTAGCAACCATGGTAAAAGGTTTACTACAGTTGAGAAATAACAGAATAAATGACCTTGAAGGGTAAAAATTACCAGTAAGAAGCTTTGAAAACCAGGGAAATCATGAGCTTGAGAAAGAAAAATACACAGTAAAAATATCCAAGTGCAATAAAAACGTAAGCAAAAATGGTAAAAACTTCATAAATTTGAACAAACTAAATAGCCCAAACCTAAACAACAAAACAGATCTAAGTCGTAGATCTAGCATGGACAGACGACTGAGATGAAGGCACGGATTTCCTAAGAATTTCCTATGAGTTTCCTAAGAATTTATAAGGCCTAATATAGCCTTGGAGGAGAATAAAAGTGGTAGAGTTGATCCTACGGAAAAGTTGCAAATTGGAGTATTTCTTGGAGTTGGTTAGTTTTAGTGGTGGGATTTTGTCGTAAACTTGGACACGTTAAGTAGACTAGGCATGTTGTAGGGAAGATTGTTCTAGTGGAGGAGTGAAATGAATTCAAGACAAGTAATGGGATCATGGCCAATATTTAGTTTGGAGAGGATCGAGAGGTAGACTCGCATACTTGTAGGAATAATTTTACAAGTAGCATTTGGCAACAAGTCTACGCAGGACTTATACTATTTGTTGATTGTCTAGTCATAATGGCTGGATGAAATGATTGTTGTAACAAATCTAGTTGTATCTTCTGTTAATAAAATTTAATGTTCCTTACTTAGGTACCACCCACATATGTTCTTATGTTAATGTGAAGCAATTCCATTATTTTCTTAAGTGTTGAATCTTAACTTTGGATTATTTAAAAGTCCCAGTTGGGCATGGAATTTCATGTCTATTGGTTTGTTTTATGAATGTTAGCTATAAATAGGAAACTTAAATTTAGGTCTTGGTTGCAAATTTCCTTGGCGACCAAGTAGGCTATGCTGGTTCCAAGCTAGTGCTACATGACTAGTAGTGACACAACACAAAAAAAAATTGTGGATGATTTTGTAGGCATGACAAGGTGGAAGGCTTGTAGTCATGTAAAACTTTAAACAAGGAGTATTATGTGTTAAATAAACATCATGGTGTTAACCATGTTTCATTTCATATAGGTAAGTCTCTCACTACTTATTGGGGTTGTAATAAATGCAAATGGTATACAACAATGTGCAGTTGAAAAACTTTCTCTCCTCGAAGGCATGCGATAAAAGTGGTTGAAAACCTTTATTTGCCCTAAAGTGGTTGGATTTTTGGTGTTTATGGCTTCTGTGTTCCACCTTCGAAAAGCGGAAGTCGGAAAGAGATTTATTTGAACACAAAAAATATTGAAGTTCCACATTCTGCATAGGCAAAAAGCAGAAAGTGAAAAAATAAGAAAGCAGAAAATTGCTTCCACAACCCGCTTTTAGCGGAATGCGAAAGTCAGAAACAAGCATAACAGTTTTATTGCAAATAAAATATTTTTGATTTCCATATTCTACATAGCAAAAAGAAGAAGTCAGAAAATCAACCTTTTTTTTGAACGAAAAACGATACCTTCGCGATCCGCCTTAGCGGAAAGCAGAAGTCGGAAAAACGATTTCCTGAAAACCCCAAGAAATAGTATTTCTATGATCCGCCTTAGCGGAAACCGGATTGTGGAAAGCGGAAATTAGGAAAGTGGAATGTAATTGAGTTTAACTTTTCAATAGACAATGTCATGAGAGGTAAGATTCTTAAATTAGAAAATTATTCCAAATTCTCTTCACTAGTTTGAGAAGTAATAAAATTATTTATTCTTGTGAATTATTCTCAAATTTGATTCTATTGACATGATACTTATTCTTTTGGGAGTATGATTTGTAGTTGGCAAGCCCTAGAGAAAAAGACATGTTGCATAGTATATACACTAGTGTATATACTATATATACTAGTGCATAGTATGTAGTGATGTAGTGTAGTACATAGTAAGTGGTGTATAAATTAGTGCATAGTATATAGTGTAGTGTATATACTATATATACTATTAGTGTATATACTATATATACTAGTGCATAGTATGTAATGTATACACTAGTGTATATACTAGAGTATGCACTAGTGTATATACTAGTATATGCACTAGTGTATATACTAGTATATACACTAGTGCATATTCTAGTATATACACTAGTGTATATTCTAAATGTATATATTCTACTATATACACTAGTGTATATACTAGCATATAATATACACTTGTGTATATACAAGAATATACACTAGTGTATAGTCTAGTAGTATATACATTAGTGTATATTCTAGTATATACACTTGATTAATGCTCAAGATGTCAACCTAACCTATTCACACTAAAAATAATATGATAGTTAATCATATTATTGTCAATAGAAACTCTACAAATTAGAAATTTCAAAGTAAATATTGTGTCATATTTTGATGTTACACGAAATTAATAAATTCAATGAGTTGAATGTAATTTCACATCGGAGCATTATTGCATTCCAATAAAATATTACAAGTTATGTTTGATCTTGATAGTGCCTTTGTGACAATTTTAAAGTAAACAAAGAATTAATTAAATATCCTTACACTACTACATTTCGACCAAAAATCCGACTGCCCTATTGTCGGATTTTCGACACTTCCCTGTCGCATGTACGACACTATGATTTTTTTTAAGCATTGGTGGATTTTCGTCGGTTATCCGACATCTTTTCAATCCGTCGGTTAAGCGACAGCTCAGTTTACCGTCGGTTAAATGTAAATCGTCGGTTATCCGACATCTAATTCATATTAACTTGAAAACGTAAGCGTCGGTTAAGCGTCAGTTCACCAAAGAAACCCGTCTATTAACCGACAGGTTATGAAAACTGAAACGTCGGTTAAGCGATGGTATTGAGTTTTTTATAAAAAAAATCACCTACAGGCCATCGCTTAACCAACGGATATAAGTGTTTTTTTTTTAAAATCACCTACAGGCCGTCGCTTAACCGACATCTATAAGTGTTTTTTTTTTAAATGACCTACAGTCCGTCGCTTAACCAACGGCTATAAGTGTTTTTTTTTTTAAATGACCTAAAGGCCGTCGCTTAACTGACGGCTATAAGTGTTTTTTTTTTAAAAATCACCTACAGGTCGTCGCTTAACTAACGGCTATAAGTGTTTTTTTTTTTAAATCACCTACAGGCCGTCGCTTAAGGCATCAGCAGTACGTAGGTTCTTCTTTGATGCTACATTGAAATAAGGCTTCAAAGTCTTGAAAGAATTACGTGCATTACAGACTACAATTTTGAGAATTTGATAGAGCCAACATTAGAGCACCTCAAAACAAAGGGAACAACTCCCGTGACACAAGAAATGAATTCTCTGATCATTCTAGCAGATATCTGTCCTCCTAACCGTCTCTAAGGTATTGAATAGGAATTCCATGAACCAAGTGGAAGTTAACAACCAAGTCCTTTCAAACTTAGGTTCCCTAGGAGTAGCCCTGTTCTTAATGATCCAAATAGACCTTAGGAGGAACCTAGACAATGAACAGTGGAACAACTTGTTTGCACCAAAAACTTTAAAACGATATATCCCATCCCATGCAAGAATGAAGCTAGAAACTTAGTAATCAATCAGAAAATACTAGGGCCCATACATACGTCAGTGGTAGGGCCGTTAATGATAAAACACAACTACCCACTTGTCCTATGAGACATTTACTTTTAATTCACCTGACAAATTTTGGCATCTCCAAGAATGTTGATGGCTGCAGCACCTTTTAAATGGACTGAATGTACATATTCTTTACTTTCAATACCCTCTATAGAGGGATGCATTCTCAACAATGGAGATCATAGGATACAATCTCATGGATATGAATACACAAATTTAGCAAGTTCTATATAGCCTCATGAATGTGATAACACAAATTTAGTAAGTTCAATACAACCACATATATAGAACACTTTATCACGTCAAACAATATATACACATCAACGGTGCACCCATATTCTCTTTCTCTGTATACGTATTTCACATAAGCAAATCAAATGCTTAGGTCATAAGCCACAGTGACCATCTTCAGTTATGTGATGGGAAAATCACAGCCGAGGACTGCATCAATAGGAAGTAGGATGAGAGTGCCATAGTGGAAGCTTTTTCTTGTCATTATGATCATGTTCCATAGGAATAATTTTGTTGATCCTTTTCAATGCCAAGATTAAACTAATTGTAAAACACCAACCCCTGAAAGCAGTTTCTCAATTGCTGCATTTTTTTCATCAATGTCCTCAAATTTGATCCTCCTACCATGACCTGCAACAAATATATTCGATGCATTGTATAAATTTTACTACCAAGAACAAATAAATATTGCTTTGATCCACAGATATTAGTGGCAACTCTAGTAGGACTTCATATGAACTATATGAAAAAATTCAAACCTGGCAAAATCCAAAGAAAGTCCATTGGCAGAAAAGCACGGATGTTCTCCAGTTGTTTTTCCACTGCATAAGTTAGTTGTATTGAGTTTTAACACATTGCCAACATGTAAATTTCATTTATCTCACAGCTATTCACATAGAGGGTCGATTGGGTAGTTGTTTTGCAAAATAAGTAAGCTGACAAGTTACTAGCACAAAAGGAACTAGAAGAAGTAAGAATATATGTATTCTACCTGAATACCAGTTATACTTCTCAAAATAGTTCAATTCACCATTATGTGATGCTGCAAGATCATCCCATGTGAATAGGGCATTGAGTGGCTTATAAAAGAGAGAGACAGATCCCTGAAAAAGTTTACATATACATGATATCCCTTATGTGAATTAAGTGTAATCTGTCAACTGATTCTCTATCCTCTTTTGAGATTTTACCACGACAATGGTGCTCAAGGGACGTGCTAAAGAATTTGTATAACATTTTCACTGTGGGCAAGCATTATGTCAAACAGTCCGGAACGGTTTGTCATGGAATGAAACATTTCGATGGAGATTCTGCTTATAGTTGGATAAGTGTTTATATGACTTTATTTGTTCTCTTTTTTTTAATTGTCTCTCTGGGTCTTTCACTCTTTCCAAATATGATTTTACATCCTACATTTTCTGTTCACCCAGTCAAATCTTTATTGTTTTTGTTATTGAGCAGGTTGTGAACTGTTTTTTTTTCCTTTTTTCCCATAAAAATAAACTCCCCTCATCCTCCTGCAATTGAGCATTCACAATGAGGAAACTGGTAGCTTGCCAGTGCCCTGCAAATTTCCCCTTTCTCTGGTTTTCTTGATGAAGGGCAATATTAACCACCAGCCGCTTTTGCGGCTGGTAATCCTGCAGGACTCTGTGGGAATGGATCCCATGACTTCCCTAGGCATTATGCCTTAGCAGGAAGGGTCAAACCAACCGAGCTGACACTTGAGGCTCATTCTGTGAACTTATTTTGCATAGATGGTGGGTGTGGTTTTCTCGTTGCAGTGGTGGTATTACAGAGAAGCATGTAGAGTAGCAATGCTTTTAGCCTAATTAGAGATCGAAAACAATTTGTATGAATTGATTTAGCCACTACACTGAAGCTATGTGCAAATTAGTTTTCTTCTTTGTTAAGCATGATGCATCTCTGTGGTTGTCATGTTTTAAGCATTTTAAACATCCCTATTTTGTGCTAGTTAAATGTTTTGATATTTCATAGATTATTGGCATCAGTAACACTACAGCATGTACATTCGTTTTATGAAAAATGTTTCGATGTATCAGTTACTATACTATACTTTTGTTGAAATTGGATTTTCTTTCAACCCTCCTATGTTATCATGAAAGTGGTGGTGGTCTATTCCTATTCCTGACAATGTATTCATAGTTCAACATTCATGCACTGAGTCTCCTCCTTACATGTTGAATCTCAATCCTCCAAATCAGTAGTCGGGATCATTGCAATTCAAATCAAATAAACATAGTATAACCTCAACAATTCGCGAAAACAAGCTCTATGTGATGCAGCAAGTTCACCCATGTTGCATTTTCGTTGTTTCTGTTATAATTGAGCTCCTGCATTGGGATGTAATGCCTCCTGCATTCCCCCAGTTTGTTCAATTTTCTTTTCTGGGATTTCGTTTTAACAGAATGTGGTTGGGGAGTTCATGATTATTGGAGAAAATGATATCCAAGTTAGGATGCTTTAATGTACAATGCCTTTTTGTTCTTTTGTGATTCGATTTCTGGTACCAGAAGCTCAATATTAGCCATTCTCTGGCCATAAGATCAATCCCCAAACACTCAGAGAACACAGTTCTTAATTCCAGTGGTGAACTATTATCAAGGTTGTGTATTGATTGCATTGTTAAAAGGTGTTAGAAAATATGCCATATACTAAGTCTAAATTGGCTGTGACACATTGTATGCAACTACTACAGATATGTCAAAGTCAGTCAAGTGTATGCATATGTGTCAAATAAAGGTTCAAGCTGATACCTTGCCGAAGACTGGTGTTTGACCATTGGGCTGTGGTCTAATGGTAGATCAGTAAGAGTTTATAACAACGAGCCCAGGCTCGATTCTCATTGCTAAGTGCATTCCTTTATGGGCTCTATTTGGAATCCCCTAAGAGACATATTCTTGGAGTAATCTCACTCTACCAAAAATTGGGCGGTTTCTGATGAAAAGGAAAAGGATCCATATCCTTGTGAAGAGGCTTCCCTTCAAAGGAGAAGGGAGGTAACGAATTATTTGTGTAGCGGTTGAATCACTAATAATGATTAATATGTAACAATTACTTATGTGACACTAAACCATTCGAGAGATGAAGTGTGGAGATTTGGAGATTAAGAGGGTGGGGTTTGTGTCTGTATGGCTGGATTGTTTAACATAAGCTTTATTCTCTCCAATTCGTTGTCTTCATTTGTTTGCCACATGATATCTCTTCTCAGTGGTTTGTGTATGCATTGATTCGTTGCATAGTTTATCACTGCACAATGAGAATAAGAAAGTGTATATGTGCATTTCTCTCCTCTCTGCATTTGCTCAATTGTTTGTTTCTGGTTTTACCCAGAATAGCTCACGAGATCCAAACTTATTGTGTTTAATCTCCTATGTGACTACATAGTGCCGTGTTTGGGCTGGGGCTTGAAACATGCCTGGGTTATAATGTTGCATTTCTTGCAACATACTTTAGTAAATCACGTCCCAAACAGTTGTTTGGGTGAAATCCTTATGAATAACTGGCAGTACAGTTAAGTGCATTCTGGCTAAAGTTATTCACAAATGCTAGACCAATCATAGACTTCAGTGGTTGCTTGTCACAGAAAATGTCAGATCCTGGATCAATGAGAGACACTGCTAAAAATCTAATTAGTATGCTTCAATAGGTCATTGCACTAAGAGTAGTGAGGTTCTCTACAGTACAGTATGATAGAGATGTTGTCATGTAAGCGGATAGCGCACACATGTCAGCTTGAACAAAAATATAATACTTATAACAAATAATAACAATATTATAGGTTAGTCAAATATAGATATAGACAGAAATAAAATCCCTCTATATATATGAAAAGGAAGAAATTTGATATATACATCTAGTATAAAAACTGCTATATAGAGAGATAAAATGAGAGATCCAGATTTACATAAATACTATAAATATGATATTTACATAGAAATATTGTTATCCCTTTCTTAATGTGCTTCAAGATCCGTATGAAATGATAAAAAACTTTACACCTTAAGAGATTTAATCCCTCTCGATGCTTGATATATATGGATTTTAGATGGATTTATGCTAGTATATAGAAGGGGAAATTAATTTGGTTGTGAGCCATTCAATGGTAATAATGACTTTTGCATCCTAGAATTATTACATGGATATTGAGCAGATAAATACACTGGGCTGCATGCAAGAGGTGCAGAGCATAGCCCATTTGTCTAACTAGTATATATTCTCCATGTAATATGTTCTAGGATCAATTTAACTTGATACCATCAGGCTACAAATTCTACTTGTTGGGGCTCTTGACTTGTCAACTTATTTTTCAGCTGATGAATTGTATGTATTACTAGTTTAGAGCAAAAATTTTCTTCACATGCTTCTGGTTGCCGTCTCTTATACACTATAAAATGTCACCATTATTCTCAGTGCTTAGCTAGTATTTCCAAATAACTGATGCTGATTTGGCCTTTTCTGCTAATAGGAAAATGTAAATGTGTTCACAAATTCAAACCAGTTGCAGGGGTGTTGACAAATAGATGAATGTTAATTTTTCAATTTTTATGGTTCTCAGAGTTTCATATGTTATTCTGATGGAGCTTTTGTTTGATATTTAGAATTATCAGTATTTCAGGTTGGATCTAGCAATATGGGAGAGAGTCCTTCTGAAGAATCAAAAACTGCTCCGGAGCAAGCAAGTGCTTATTTGGACAATGGGCAATACGATGATGCTTTCCTTCTTTTGGAGAAGCTTGAACAACAACATCCCAACTCTAAAGATGTTTCCGTGCTAGTATCAGTAGTTGAAGTTTGCTTTGCTGCAACTAAGACATCTTGTTCTTGTACAAAGTTACAGCATAGGAAGACCCTTGATTGGTACTGTATTCTGAAGGTAAATGACTGGTTTTTCTCTGTGCCATATCTTATGTTTTGCAATGGACATCAGATCTGTAGTCACCAATGGGGCCCTGACAAAGTTACTCTCATCTTATGTATACGTTTCTATATGGTGTTGCTTTTCATTTATATTATTTTTTACCTGTCTTTTCTTGACTTACTTTCTTTGTGATGATTATTTCAGTATTTCTGGAATCTCTATCCTAAATTTCCCAAACATCTGATTTAAGCTTCATCTTCTCAGTGTTGTGATGAGAAGGTCAAAACACAAGGAATATATTTTTTTATGGAGACAATATGAATGCATACAATGCTCCAGTTTTAGAATTTCATTGCAAATCTCGAAAGCCCAAGTTTTTTAATCATAATAATTAATAAATCAATCCTTGTTCAATGGCTCAAACTTTCATAAACTATAATGCAACAAGGATGTATTTTAAAACGAGGATTGTGATATTAGTGTACTATTATAGACAAATGGATGTAGAACACTTCACAGTCTTTTGTCCATGAAGTACCTGAGAGGCCAAGATGTTTAAGGATATTAGGGACATATTGCTATAATGTTCAACCTTGTGGGCTATTGTCAAAATTGTTTCCTGAGTTTCACTGTGACATAACCTTCATGCTGCTATATATTTGACTTACATAAGTCTGTAATTATATGCCTATCACCCTTGTTGCACTTAGTTTTATTAAGTGAAGAGTTACATACGCCAGTCTGAAAAAAATCCCCAATGAAAGGCATAAGATTCCATCCTAGTGGGAAAGAGATAAGTTTAACTTTTATTGGGTTCATCTCAGTGCTATTTCTTCTACACACCAATGACAATACAATGTTAGCCAAGTGGTTGTCTGATTGGTCAGCATAAAGCCATTGTCATCCAACCAACATAGATGATTCTTGGCATTTAGCCCAGTGCAGAAGCAAGAGCATGAGTGAAAAGAGGCTGCACAGGTGTTGAGGTCTATTTGCTGCTGCATTTTTTGTTGTGTGCTCAATACCCTTCAAGGGCTCAAGCCTCAGATGAGACAAGGATGACTAAAAAAATTGGTAAATATTAAGAGCTAACCATGTTATCTGGATTCCGAACTTAAGGAACCTAAAAATATGGCCATATAAATAACTCCAAGTTTTAACTAAACTTGAGAAACATATAGAATAGCTAATTGCAACAATGGAGAATAATCAGAAAACAATGGAAATTGATCAAATGATAAAATGGGTTCCATGGACCTTTAGAGGCCTGACATGGATAGCATGCCATCATGTTTACGATCTTCTTTTTCTCTTTCATCTTCTTTGCCTTTAAAAGAAAGTGTAAACACATTGTGCTCCAAATCCTTTTTGTGTGAAGCAGAAGTGGAAAAGGTCCCCTATAGAAGACTAATCTCTTTTGGGAATCAAGCTTCTGCTGTATTTTTCTAATACTATTGAGAAAGTGTGAAATAAAATGGGAATGCACCAGAAGTTAATAAGCAGCGATTTATGATGATGGAAGGTGGATGATTCAAATCAAGGATTTGGTCCCTAGTTATACTTGTTAGGCATCAAACTACTTTTGGTAGATCAACCTATGTTTCAACTCTTGCTTCCCATTTTTTCACATGCTCAGGAGTCAGGACAGTGATTGGACTCATTTGCCCCCTAGGAAACTTTGGGAAATTACTAGGAGACTAGTTACAGCTTTTTCCTTTGCAGGAAAAACCATACCCAAGGTTAGATTTGCATTCCTTGGCCTATTTTTGGCTACTTTCAATCAGGGTCTGGCCATGAAGAGTTGCCCCCAGTTCATATTTCTATAATGGGAGCTTTGTTAAGTGGCATTGAAAATGTTTAATATACCACAGTGCTCCACTATTGATGGTGCATGGCCCTATGTTGATTTTGTCGTCTGCTTATTATTTATATTGGTCAGAGGGATGAGAACTTGAGCATTTTGTAATATGCCTTCCTAAGTTCCTACACAATACGATCCTAAGATATGTGCACTGAAATGGTTTATTATAACATAATAGCTTGTCGGGTTTCGATAATAAATATGGACATGACAAGTACAGGATTCTTCAATTGTCTGCATACATGATATACATTGTAAATTAAAGATATCTGAGTGTAGTTTAAGAAGATGAATGGGAATATTATTCGTGTGATTGACTGGACTGACATTGTTAAAGAATGCCTATGCAAATAAGTGAATGCTTCTTGATGTGGTACCGGTATGCTCCTAATTGTTACGATATTGATTCGCTGGTGGAAAAAGTATGTCATACTATTCTTGTTGGGTTCTAGGCTACTGTGATCTGTGTGGAGTCCTTCTGTCTGAAGATTGATGTTCTGGATGACTTTTGTAAGAAGGATTTGCTATAGGAAAAATGTGATCTATAACAATTGATACTAGTTCATAAAAAAATTAAAAATGTTGTAGTACTTCTTGAGTAAGTATTGGAGAGAGTCTGACGATTGGTGCTACCAACTACTCGTGTAATGTTGCTTCAAAATTTAACTAATGGAAATCAGCAAATGCATGATTTTGTTTCAAAAAACTGTGAGAGATCCCATGCCAAGCAAATGTAATGACCCTTGTGAGAGATCCCATGTGAAGCAGATGTAATGACCCTGGGGCTTGACATAAAGAAGAGGGATTAGAGAGAGGAATGGACCTAATAAGGGGTCTCTCAAGTCTACATGTTATACACAAACTAGGGCTCTTGAATTGTCTGGTATTTGGGAACTATACTGCAACTGGGAGCCTTAGTATGGGGTGTTAGTTCTAAAGTCATTGTTGCTTGGTTAGAGAACTTGACAGAAGAAGTGGAATAACAACTAGTTCTCATTCTATGGCTTATTTTGAAGAATGCTTGTGTGAATGATTCATAATCCTACTTGGTGTGCTACCGTTATGCTCCTTATTTTTATGATGTTGATTCTCTGGTGAGGACCGAGGTCTATCATGTTATCCTTGGTTAGTGCTAGGCTACTGTTATTTATGTGTATCCATCAAAGTCATGCTCTATCAAGAATGATCTTTTTTATCACTTTGTATGAGGGATTCACTGTAGGAAAAGCTTGATCTACAACATGCAACACTATTTCATAGAAAATGTTGTAGCACTTCTTGAGCAAGTATTGGAGAGATGTTCTACCAAGTGGTGCTAGCTACCAAAGTTACCAGACTTTGCATGGTCTGAGAATCAAGGGTTGATTCAAGACTTGCAAGATTCAAGAATCAATCAAAAAATAAAAATAAACTATGTTTCAATATATATATATATATATATATATATATATATATATATATGTCATTGATATGAAAGTTTAGTGTGTATACAATGCACAAAATTAAGATACAAGTTTCAAAGTACTTTAAAGAGGAATTTAAAACAATCCAAAGGTTAACACGGTATTAGCCCCAATTAAAGAAGCCAGGTCTCTTTGGTCTTCTATAGCTCGGGTCCTCTCTAGAGATAGGGCTTTAGGGTTTATGGTTACATCAAATTCATTTTGTGGATCTAACCTTGCTGTTAAAACAGAAGGCATGAAATGCAAACCAATAGATTAAATAAAGAATCAAACCAGCAAAGGCGATGTGATACGTTTCTCCACTGCCAGTATGATTCCCCGCTTTGTTTTCAACCCCACTGCAGTGGAACCAAGCTACAAATAAAGTAAAATAAAATGTAAGATCACGGATTGAAAAGCAAAAGAATGGATGGGTTTTCAATAAATAGAGAAATGTATTGAACCTTGATTGCTTCCATGGTGTATTCGACCTGGAAGAGACGCCCTTCCGGAGAAAAGGTGTTGACTCCTCTGTCATACTCGCTCCTAAAAACCCCAAGATCAATCAAAACCCAGAAGAGGCTTCTAACTGCGAAATGTATGCAAATGAGGGCTCGAGACGAAGATCAAGAGAAACCAACCTGGTGAGAAACATGCTGTTGTATTTGTTGTACAGAGATTTGTAGTTGCAAAACTTTCGTTGTTGCACTAAGCTATGAAGTAAAACCCAAAACACTCGAATGACAGAAAATATATATATGGAGTGTCCGCGAAGGAAAGTAGCGATTGGACTTCTGTATTTAATTTAATTTAATGATCTTTTTGCAATGCCGCATTGCCTGGCCTTTTTACATTTTTTCATTTCACAATTTTTTTTATATGAGCTATCATATTTGCCATTTTCATTTCATAATAATTACGCTTATGTGAGATTGTTTTTTTTAATTATTTACAAAATAAGGAAATAAAAAAATAAGATTAGTATTATTGAAATGGATTTCTACTTTTGACAACTTAAAAAGCTATACTTTATGTTAATAAAAGTATATGTTTATTTTGAATTATAGTGAAATGGATTATTATTTCAAATGAGTGTGCGCTAAGAAAAGTAATAATTAGACTTTTGCATTTAATTTAATTTAATGATCTTTTTGCAATGTCTCATTGCCTTGCTTCTACATTTTTTCATTTCACAATTACTTTTTATATGAGATATCATTTTTGCAATTTTCATTTCATAATAAGTATTTTTTATATGAGATATTTTTTTTAATTATTTATAAAATAAGGAAATGAAATTGGTATTACAAAATAGCTTTGACCAAATATACCTAAGCGTCGGATATACGACGGCGCTTTTCATGTTAAATAGTTGACCAATTAAAGGCGCCGTAGCTTAAGCGACGCTTACTAACGCGCCGTCGCTTAACCGACGGTTATGAGAATAGCCGTCGCTTCACCGACGCTTGTGGCCACATTTACAAAAAAAAAATGCATCCTTGTGATTTTTGGTAAGTTTAAAAAGAGAAATCCACGCGCCATCGGATTTTTCCGTCGGATTTTGGATCGAAATGTAGGAGTGTTATATCAAATTTAACCTCGTCATATTTACAGTATGAGAAATCAAACCCTTCCCTATGTGCACACATATACAAAAGTCCTTATGTATATGTGTGGTTCCCTATGAGTTACATTAGTGTATATACTATGTATACTAGTGCATAGCATAGTGTATATAGTGTATACACTAGTGTATACAATATTGTATATTCTAGTATATATATTAGTGTATAGTATATATACTAGTGTATATTCTAGTATATATTCTAGTATATACACTAGTGTATATATTCTAGTGTATACACTAGTATATACAATACTGTATACACTAGTATATACACTATTGTATATACAAGAATATACACTAGTGTATATTCTAGTATATACACCAGTGTGTATTCTAGTAGTATATACACCAGTGCATATTCTAGTATATACACTCGATTAATGCTCAATATGTGAACCTAACCTATTCACACTAAAAATAATATGATAGTTAATCATATTATTGTCAATAGAAACTCTACAAATTAGAAATTTCAAAGTAAATATTGTGTCATATTTTGATGTTACACTAAAGTAATAAATTCAATGAGTTGAATGTAATTTCACATCGGAGCATTATTGCATTCTAATAAAATATTGCAAGTTAAGTTTGATCTTGATAGTGCCTTTGTGACAATTTTAAAGTAAACAAAGAATTAATTTAAGATCCTTATATCAAATTTAACCTTGTCATATTTCCAGTATGAGAAATCAATCCCTTCCCTATGTACACACATATACACAAGTCATTATGTATATGTTTGGTTCCCTATGAGTTACATTAGTGTATATACTATATATACTAGTGCATAGCATAGTGTATATACTAGTGTATACACTAGTGTATATTCTATTAGTATATACACTAGTGTATATTCTAGTATATTCACTTGATTAATGCTCAAAATGTGAACCTAACCTATTCACACTAAAAATAATATGATAGTTAATCATATTATTGTCAATAGAAACTCTACAATTTAGAAATTTCAAATTAAATATTGTGTTATATTTTGATGTTACACGAAAGTAATAAATTCAATGAGTTGAATGTAATTTCACATCGGAGCATTATTGCATTCCAATAAGATATTGCAAGTTATGTTTGATCTGATAGTGCCTTTGTGACAATTTTAAAGTAAACAAAGAATTAATTTAAGATCCTTATATCAAATTTAACCTCATCTTATTTCCAGTATGAGAAATCAAGCCCTTCCCTATGTGCACACATATACACAAGTCCTTCTATATATGTGTGGTTCCCTATGTGCACACATATACATAAGCCCTTATGTATATGCATGTGCATATACAAAAGGGCACATATACGGAAAGCACTTCTTTATATAAATACACATATTTGAAAACATGAGGGCACAAAATGATCCAACTTTTAATTGAGTCTCACAACAAATACAGTTTCCAAAATAATATACATTGTTTTCAATGAGTCTTAAATAAAAAAGTATGTAACAATATATAACAATATATGTGAGTAGCATATGATTGCTCAATGATCATCTTGTACAACATGGGGTAAGTGAAAAATAACAACAATGTATCGCTTCAACTATTCATTGTTCTATATACTCACATCTTCTTGTTAAGAAACATCCACTAATTGGTACGCTTGGAACATTGGTAAAAGTACATGCATCATATTTTAAAGGTGTTTGATGTTATTCAACCATTGTTACATGTAAATTACCCACATATAATGTGCTACAATTATGCAACTTTATCAGAATCAGTGTGCTACCTCTATTTTGAGTCAAAGAGTTACCCTCCACAATATGCTCATTAAATAGTCGAAGTCGACAACTTTGAAAATGGAGAGATGTGGATCCCTCAACTGCAACAATAAGGAATGAAATATTTATTAGTATAGATTGACTTCAACAAAGAATAAGATATTTATTAGACGATATTCTAGATAATTGTATATCATTTTTAATGTAAAACAAAACAAAATATTAAATTTCCATACCAATGTTGTGTGTAGGAGAAGGTTGCACTAAACCATATGCATGCGCCATGTTCCTTTGTCTTTGAGAAGATATCTCGACTGCAACAATAAAGAATAAAATATTTATTAGTCGATATTCAAGACACAGGGTCTTCACTCAATGAAGCAATGCCATAGTGCCTTCGTTCATGGGATATTAAAGAATAGCCCTAATTTCACTAGATATTGGTAATTACATACAAAAATCATATTGTTCATCCCCCCTCCCAATACATATTTCTAATTTAAAAAAACCCTATTTTTATGATATATTCCTTATTTTACAAGAAACCCCTTTTACGTTACTTCTCACCCACCCACCCCCCCCCAGTACCTACAATATATTGACCTTATTTTTCACAATTAAAACCCCCCCTTTATGAATGAACGTGATAAGATATTGCTCAACCAGGTGAATCCCCTTTGATTCAAGATAACCATGTATTGTATTTCATGTAAACCATTACATAATATCAAATGTCCATACCAATGTTGTGTGTGGGAGAAGGTTTCTCCACAATTGAGTATATTTAAGAAGATCTCTCCAACTGATCTTCCATGCTTTTTTTATTTGCATGAACCCGTCCAACCCTTTGAAATTGTGGTTGATCTTTTTTGATTTTTTCTCAAAATGATATTGTCTTTTTTTATTGTTTGGGCTCAAAAAACTATCATCTCTTGGTAGTGATCTAGGACGGATTTATAGTACTAAAACACATTTGATTGAACTCTTGATGTGCATTGGAAACCACATTTTTCAATGCATATGCCTGCTCCAAGTTTGTGGGTCTTATGGATAAAAAATCCCTCAATTCTTCATGATTTGATGACATAACAGATTTCATTTCATCATCCTCGGGTAACAGACTCTTTGGTCTTACAATACTTGTTTCACTATTGTAGTTAATGTTAGGAGGAGAATCAAAGCATGGTGGAAACTTTGTTTGGTTTTCTGGGCTCGAAAGAGTTGTTACATTTAAATCAACTAAAATTATAGGCCTTTCAGTAGTAGAACCAGAGGCATTTGTTAATCTATTGTCACCCAAAATAGTGTTAGTCACTAACATATCAACTTTTAATACATGTTTGCATACATTTCCATTCAGTGCCCTATTACAATTACATGAGTGTTGATTCGCCCCTTTATATACGACTTTATACCAAGTATTTCAAGTATCATTGTTTTGTCTATGAACCCAATATTCCTTGTGACTTTGTTCATTAGCAACACAATCTTCATTTGGGATTTTTTTTGCTCTACATTTGGATGCAGTCAATTGTTCCTCGACTTTGAGTGGTCGTATAAAACCAGCTTCTTTCAAACGTTGCATATGATTGTAATACAATTCAACCTTTGTCAATGTATAAATTAGCCAATGTCTATGGCATGCGTTGTTGATATCCTTCAAGTACCTTTGTTTTAGATATCCATGATATGATTCAATTGCATTGTTTATATCTTGATTATCATGTGGAAAATTTATATAAGCTTTTTCCCACATATCTATAAAAACAAATTTATTAGTTATGAAGTAATAACTACATATATGGCATTGCATAGTAGTCATAAAAACCAGCTACATAAAAACTTACATATGTTATTGTTGGCTAACTAAGTGGTTTTAAAATATTTCAAAAACTTGTTGTGTTCAGTAAACTCAACAAATAAACTTGCAACTTCTTTTTACACAGCTTCATTTTCGTGACATGAGTGCATAATCTCTCCTTGTGCACAAAAGATGTGAATTGTATTTTCTCTTCCTTTGACTTTACTTCCAACATTCTTTAACCATGCTTGATGGACATTCCATACACATAATAATACTTTGGAGTTGGTCAAATTCCTGAAATAACATTACAACATAAGAAAATATACAAAAAATTTATTGTGTTATGCCTATTTTAAAAGGAGCACAAACATTACCTTAATGCCTCAATTTCAGCTGCAGCATAATCTGTGATGAAAGCCTTGACATCCCAATTTGGTTGTTCTTTTTTTCCAGCCACAATTAATGTTGACATCCATTTGCATATGTCAACTATAGTATTGCATGAAAAAATCACCCAAGCTACTGGAACCCCATTGTGATGTTCATCAAAGACCATTAAAGTGTTAATTTGATACTATGCCACACACAAAACAAATATAATTATATAATATATAAGCATTGAAATGTAGTTGAATAGATGAATAAAACAAAATGTGAACTCACCCCATACTTGTTGGTGCTAAAGGTTGAGTCCATTGACATAACATTGTTGTGTGAATGTTTTACCATCATTAAATGCATCCACGGTGTTTGTATGCCTATAATAAAAGGAATGTTGTGAACAAAATCTTGTTTTTTGTAGAAACAAAAAGTTTCAAGGGAACTAATTGTACCAAAATTCCACGCTCCTAGGATCGCATTCATCCTTCACATATTCTAGCCTTTTTGTATCATTGTAAATGTTTAAGATATATTTTCTTGTCATTAATGCATCTTGAGATAGTCGGGTGAACAAATCACCGGATCCAAGCTCCACATTAGAGATGAACTTGTCCCATATCATTGTGACATTAAAACCATTTTCAACCAAATCTTGGACATTGGATCGTATATCCTCTGATAAATGTGGCACATATTTGAATGTCCCAGGCCTACCAATTGCATCATTTCCATGGCAGACAACATTTGATTTTTCAATATGCCTATATGCAGTATATGTTATAACGACATCATTTGGTCTAAGTTGAATTCGTCTCACAATAAAGTGACACCGACAACCAACTTTGATACTTTCACGTGGATGTTGATTTTCTTTGTTGTTTTTGTATTTGAGCAGTGGCTTTCCATGTGGGTTGCGTATCGTATGCACACCAATAACTATATCCATAGAATTGAAAACAAATTAGATAAAATGTTAATTGCATGTTTGACATAGTGTTATTGAACTCAAAAATTTAAAATGTATTGAAAATAAATTATAAAGACTCACATAACATAATCTAGATATGTCCCAAAATTACTCTCTTTTATATACTCAACTTTTGTACTTCATCGAGTGTGAACGACAAATTGAGTAGGCGCAGGTTCATTGGATTGTTCCCCACTTATAAAATCCTCAAATCAACAATACGGAATAATTGCGACTTGGTCCCCCTAGACTTATATCCAACTCAAATCCTCCATTGAAAACTCCATCATGCCCTCTAGGTCTTGAACCTCCAACTCATTAATCCTTTCCCACTTATTCATTTTTCAAATCCTTATACAAATTACATTCAAAATAATATGGTTCGAGTAAGTATTGTAATGTTGCTTAATGCTTACTTCAAAGTATAAAAATAGATTTTTGATGTTAGACCTAACTCTCAACAATAATGAGTGAATATTCATGATTTGATAGGCAAGAGAAAGATTATATTCATACAAACATTGGTAAGATATGGTTGATCTCTATGTCAATTAATATAGATGAACATTTCAAAGGTATAGTATTCAACTATGTTACATATAGATTTTAAAACTCAAATATCTATATTATATTTAATTTAAATATGTATGGCATTACTCATTTATTTAATGGATATTTTAATATGGATTTGAATGAAAAGTTGAGTGATTAGAGCTGGCAGAATTGCAAACAAATATAAAATTAGCTTTGATAAAGCTACTAGAAAGCAATGTTTTCAACGTAGATTCTACTATTGATCACATGCTTTATAAGCAAGTGAGACAATTGCTTTGTAAGACTAAGTTTGGTAAAGACCTCCTCAGGCATATTCCAAAATAATTATCCCTTAAATATAAGAAAAATTATAAAATTCCCAAACTCCCCTCATTACGCTTTGAAATCATTGATTTATATGTTCTCTGATCTTGTTTCCGGTCCACCAATCCCCTTTGGTTTCCTGTTTCAGTCCACTAATCTCTAAGGTGTTGATGGTACTGTTCTTTTATAGACCTCAAAACCAAGAGTACTGAAAATTAACAGGCCTTAAATTCCTATTAAACGGCATGGAGAACTGTCTAACCTCCTTTCCGCAGGTTTCCTCCAATTGGTCTCCAAAAACCATTTATGCAAGCTTGGTCTACAATTCTTACCTTTCCGCAAACTAGCAGATTTCGGGTTTCGGGTACTTGACTTTTCAAAATCGGACCTCCGCAAATTTCAAATTTTTCAATTTCCGATTTCTGTAATTTAGCGGGTTGCAAAATTCGGCTTGTCAACTTTCGAAACTGAGTTTATAGACTTTTCCAATTTTCTGGTTCGGGTTGCAGAAGTAGGCTTATCAACATTTGAAACTGGGTTTCCACACTTCTCAACTTTCCCATTTCGGGTTGCGAAAGTCGGCTTATCGACTTTCGAAACTGGGTTTCCTCACTTCTCTACTTTCCCAGTTTCCGCACTCCACTCTTCTGCACCATCGATCCTTATGGATTCGCCATCGATCGTTGATCTGTCTCTAGATGTGGATCATGATCTAACTTTGCGGATCTACGTCCCGTTTCTACAGAAATTAACTACGACCGTGGATCTGTCTAAGATACAGATCTTTAACTCTGCGATAGTTTACGTGTAAATTGATTAGTGCAACAATCAATTTCTTTCTACACACTCTACATACATACATTTTGGATTTCTCAGACTATCAGATTCATACGCATAGAGAATTAAAATGATACTCCTAGTTATTAAAAATAAGATGCCAATTAAGCAAGCATATGCAGAGTATAAAAACCATGTTCTTCATTCAATCAAACGGTCATAAACACACACTATGTTGTCTGTGCTCTCTACACTCCACACACTCTTCACTCATCCACTCATTCACTCATCTTTGTCTTCTACATTCAATTCCATTTATAATAAACTACAATCCTACTAGATCAGAATAGATTGGATCTAAACAACTGATAAAAGTAAATCCTATCAACAAATATAAATAAATAACTAGTTCCCCTTCGATCAATAACTACCTACCAAATGCAATCTGAAACCTACCTACCTATGCTTCATTTATATCTCTACACACTGTGATCACGGTTCGGTCTGTAATTAATTTGGGCTCATGCTTGGTATGGTTTTCGTGAGCTAACTGCTTTGCAAAAAATAAAAATGTTGACATTATGGAGATGGCAAAAGTACAAAAACTCGGTGATCCGAATGGAGCTTCATATGGTGCGAGGTGCGTGTGGTATTTTTATCCAAGACTACATAATAGAATACAGTACTGGAAGAGATGGTTGAAATTGCTCATTTTCTTTTATAGATTAATATAGGAAATGCCAAAATTATATATATAATATAATAAAAACGCTAATTGATCATTGGAGACGATAAACTCTAGGATCACCAGATACTTTCCTTAACTTGTCAAGGAATATATTGGAATGCTCGTGTTATTTGAGTTCCACTCTGAGAAAGTGTTGAGGCCTGGAAAATTGCAGGTAACAACAGTTAGGGATTCTCCCCAATAACCTTCCCAACTAGCCCATTATTGTTTGGTATGGGGAATCCGTCCGATTTACAGTCCGGCTACCGTAGGTAAAGTAAAAAATTAAAAGGTTTTACCAGTTACGGCCTGGTCCACCGTGTATAGTTTTAGTTTTGTGTGTTTAAGTATAATGTGCAAGTGCCTATCTAAAAAATGTAGATTGATAGAGATAACGAGGAGCATCACAATGTGATGCGCGGGTTCTTACCCCTCATCTTAACTCTCTCGCATATAAATCACACACATCAAGAAACTAAATATCGACTAACCAACCTATCCCTAGGGAGCAGAATTAATAGTTAACAATGAGTAATGTATTTCTACACATGTATTATGAACAATTACAGATAGCTGTTATTTATTTCAGAACACATGAACATTAAGAAAATATTGACAACATGATAGCTTATTGTTTATGACAACCTCCATTACTCACAGTGGAAATTTTACAGAATAAACTGTAATACATTCATAACATAAACAGTAATGCAATGAGTTAGAATGATCTCACAGTTAATGGACATAGGCTGAAAACGAAATAGTTCACATTCAACTGATCCATAGCAAAGCATTTGAAACATTCCACCAAAATTTATCCAGCAGAAACTTGTAATTCTTTATTGCAAAAGGAATTAGTTCTTCTTACAATATCTCTCAAATATTACGTGGGAAAGCAGTCTCTTCTACATCTAACTCTCCTATACTTATACAAAAAAGCAAAACTTTTGGGCTGCCCCCAAATGACTTTTGGGCTTCCCCAACATTTCAATCCCAAATTTTGTCTTGTAGTGAGTGCTCATAAATTATACAATATATTACATTTAAAACAAAATTTTAATAGAACACTTTTATGAAGAGGGCCCCGCTTGGTCATTAATGAACTTTTTCCACGCTTGGCCCTCTGCTGCTATGCTTTCAAAATCGGAGGGTTCAAGGAAGCGGATATTTATCTCATACTTAGCAGCCTGATTTTAAACCACTTCTATTCTCGCCGGACTCAGGCGCAGCTAATCTTCTAGTAAGTGGATGCTTACTGCTACATGAGCCACTGCATTCTTCAGAATCTGTTCATCTAGATCCTTGACTTGTTGGATCTCCTGCTCATCTTCCTGATACCTATTCTAAAGATGTTCTATGAACAGCCCATGTTTTGGTATTGCATCCAGTCTCTTATCTGTAGCAACCTAGCATCTATTGTATGTGACCAGCATTCTTTTGTAGTATTCAGCACGTAACCCTTTCATTTTCTTTACTGTCTTCTTGAATTCTTCAGCAGTATTTATTGCAAACTCCAATAGGTCATAATCCTATTTTAAACTATGTCGATCTTTAGCTGGTAGCTCTGCAGGGGTTTCCTCCTTTGTTTATATCCACACTATCCTTCGTGTCAAGACCTCCAAAATATCTTGACATCTGTCTACAAAATATGAAGTGGTGTCCAAGATTTCTTCTAATCTGCTATTTATTTGTACAATCTTACACCTTTTTTCCTCGATCCACATTTGTAGATGGTGGATCTTTCTTCTCTGAGTTAGAACATGCTCCTTCAGAGGCTGGACATCTGTCTTCTGTTCCATAGAATCTTTCAGTGATGCTGTCAATGAAGCATTATGTCCCTCCAAAACTGCTACTTGTAGTTGATATTGTTTCTCTTTCTCTTCAATGGCAGCCTTCTCTGATTCTAACTCAATGACCGTGTTTTGCAACTGGACCTTCTCTGCACCTACAGTTTCGTAGGACACCTGAAGGTCATTTTTCTTAGTCTTCAGCATTTGATGCTTTAGTTGTAGCCTCTGTAGCTCTGCTAGGTTGTTCTAAGCATCCTTTTCTGTTTTCTCTACTAAGACTTCTAAGGCCATCTTGTTTGCTTGCAGAGTCTGGAGTTCTATCTTCAAAGTCCTCATTTAATTATGCATATCCTCAAATTTTCTCTTTAACTTGTGACCTTCATCCTTCTCTTTCTTCAAATTTTCCTTTAATTGTGTTGCATTCTTCTTCGATTGCTCAAGGTCTGTCATAAGCCTATCTACATTTTCTTCAGTGGCCTGGGTTAATGCCACCCCAGCTCTAGCTATTAGTCGTGGATTTGCATCTGTTCCATACACCACGGTTTTCTTAATTATCATCTTTCCTGATTGTCCTCCTGTTTCAACCTTCTTTTCGGTTCTTTTGACAATCCTTTCTTTTCCTTATCATAGAAAATGGTGTTGAAATCAAGTATCTCTTCTCCTTCTTTCTGTATGAAAGGTATCAAATTCATTCCAGAAAAAACAACTTTTTCTTGAGTGCTGCGAGAAGTTGCAGTAGGATCCTGGGAATCAGGATTATCTTGTCCCTGCCCCTAATCTGTATGATCATGTTCATCATGTGTATCTATCGGGTCAGTAGTCTTCTGATATTTCTTAGATCCTACTAATATCAGACCCTCACTTTCATCTTGTTTTTTCTTTATCTCTGCTTCTTCTTTTCTCTTTCTCTCCTCCTCTTCCTTCTTTGCTGCTTCCTATGCAGCTCTCTTTCTTTCTTCTTCTTCATTCTTTAGCTAGATTTCTACCTCTTGTGCTAGCCTTCTAGGTTCTTCTTCTCTCTTTTTGGCCTCTTCTTCTTCAGCTATCTTCTTTGTGGTTTTTCCCTTTCCACCCACAATGGTGATTTTCTGTTTAAATATCTTCTTTGATGCAGTCATATTCTTTGCATTTCTGAAGATTTCTTCATCCTTGTCCCAGAAATTTGTGTATTCGAAATGAACATTTGCCTCCTGATAATGCTCTGCAACCTTATTTTGGGAGTCATTCATGTGGAAGTTCATCTCACCAAAATGGAAGTGTCCTAGCTCCTACATGAATTCTGCAGTTAGTTTCACCTTTGAAAATTTATAACTCCCCAGCCAAAAAGGTATGGCGGGATATACTGCCCTCTTATGTTCGAACAAGAAGCTTCCAACACCATCAACGTATACCTGCCTGACTGCTTCTTTATGTAACACATAATCAGTGGTATATTTGGGGAGTAGAGAAGGTGCCCTAGAGCCACCATACATTCTGATATGCATCCCCTCGTCAGTCAGATAATAATTTCCATATTATTCAATAACTTTGAACGCTTCCTCTAACATGCAGTTACATTCAGTCAGGAAAATCAGGGTGTACAAAGGCATGATGAAGTGTTCACATATCTCTTTGTAGTGGCTATAGTATTTGTGTGCCCAAAATAATTTGTATGCAGTGTATATAGGGGTCCTGTCCCTATCCCAATTACACCTCAAAGCTGGAAAGGACTGGGTACATAATATACAATAAACTAAGATAGAGCTCATGTAGAACTCTGACTTCTTTTGTGATACCCCTCCCAAAGCTAAAGATATGCATGCTCAGAGGCTATTGGACACTATGTTTGCCCAATTGAGTATGGTTCCTTGGGTGGCCACATAAAAAATAATTGGCATCCATCCCAACTTGAAGCTCTTCCCGTGAGCTCTCCCAAAAATCATGTTCAACATCAATGCTATAAATCTGTAAGGGGTCTGGAGAGTGGCTGTGTCATATTCTCCTAATGGCCTGGTTCGAAAGTTCTTCCCTGGTATCATCATTCTCTTAACTGTTTCAACTAGGTCCAAATTTGTCTCTTTCAACCAACTTTCAGTTAAGTAGATTTGAGCAGGAGGCAGGTGATATGCCATTGAGACATAAGCAGGACTGTATGCAGCATATCCCTGTTTGGCAGTATTTTCCAGGATCATCATAGTTACATCTGCCCTAGGCAGAATCCATCCGATCACTTCTGAGCATGGGAACAGCTCTGGTCTTGTGGCTACTTTCATAAGAGTCGATTTCTCGATGTTTGCATATATAGTCAGCTCTTCGAATCCTGCATCAGGCACATTCTGATTTGCAATCATCCTGTATATCTCACCCCATTTATAGTCTGGCTCTACCTCGGTGGTGGCTTTGGTATCTTCATATATGTATTCCGCCTTGGTGATTACTTCCACCTCTGGTTCTGCCTCTGCAACTGGAGCCTTCGTCTTTTGTCTTTTAGACATATCTCCCTTGCAATAGTTACCATGTCACAAAACAGTATGTTCTTATACCATTGGAGCTTTTAGTTAGCGTTTTAAGAATGAAGAAAAACTGTATCAAACTATTTACCTCTTCCATATGCATTCTCACAGATAAACTATACAGAATATTAATGCATAAAGAAAATGACAAGGCAAAAAGGAACTTTTGCAAGCTAAGTCTAAAAATCCTCTAAGTCCATCTGCAACTAAAACATAACCCCGATAGAAAACTCATCATTAAATTCAGACTGCAATCGAAATACTCTAACTTTTCAATAACAAGAACCACACTATCAATGGGGTTAATCCTCAAAATGTGAGACCCTATACTGCAATTGAAAATGCGAAAATCCCTTCTCAACCAAAACAATGAAACCCCCCCCACCCCGTCGTTCCATGAAACTAGGGTAAGCGCCTATGAACACTAAAAACTTCTCTCGAATGGTGATAAACAACCCCAAAAAAGACGTTGCAGACAGCGTAACGCTTGTCTACACCAACTACCTAAATTTTAGACCGGGAAAGAGCATCCATAATGGCTCAAAATACAGGCTCAAGAAACCCTCACCGCCAAAACTGTCAGTTTGACTGATACCTCACGCCGCAAGGATAAATATTCATTTTAAACGGCTAACTACACCACTGTGGGAAAACCTAACCAGGGGAAGGCCTTAGTTCCCAAAACGACCAATAAAATCAAGAGAAAGGAGAAACCATGGTTGGCCTACCTGGCAAGCAATCTGTGCAGTTAGTGATACGACACAAGAATTTCCATGAAAGCAAACCAATCCAACGAAATCCAGACAGCTGGGCACGGAGGTACAGTTCGATCAGCGAGGATGGAGCGGACACGTTTTTCAACCAGGATAATAATAAACAAATACCCTACCCCAATATATAATAACCCTCGGTAAATATAATGGCGGGAAAATCCTATCGGCAAGCGGAATAACTAAGCAACGGGCAATTAGTTCACCAAGTAGCCGCAACGGTAGGCAACGGACAAACTATGGGTTCCGCGACCAACTGAAATCTTCGACATTCGGAGGCTCTGAGGACTGCGGATCAGTGACCTTAAAACTAAGCATCTCCATGGTATCGGTGTTTCAAAGCTGAAAGCTTCTGCAATGTCGGAGATATAAAACACTAAACACCACTGTAGTCACGTATCGGATATCAGAGCCACTAACTAATAATGCGTCGGTAGATGAACAAACTAAATGTCGAAGAGATAGTGTGATTGACCACCGCAACGACAGATGACAAACTGATTGCGGACCCTGCAAATCACAAAACCATCAATGATCAGAACAACTAATGACTATACATCGGCGACTCAAAGCTCAACGTTGCCATTGTGTCAGCAATGCAAAGGACTAGCCCTTTGATCAATTGTCAAACACCGTTTCGATAGCGAAAATAAAGCAAATCATCGAAAAGAAAAAATTTAGGCAATAAAACCGCGGAATCGGCAAGGATAAGAGCTTTCCGTCGGGGTGTTTGCTATCAGCCATCCGAAACGGCGGCAACGCAAAATACTAATGCCCCGATTCATTGTTCAACCGACTTTCGACAGCGATAAAGGACCAAAAAACGTGAATTTCCATAGTCAAAATCATTAGATAGACAAAAGGCAGTTTTAGATCATTCAACTTACGAAATGGAGGAAAAAAGTTGACCTCAATTCAACCTCAAAAAATCCAAATTTGTAGCAGAGGGAAAAACAGAGTTCAGGAATCCAAACAATCCCAGGCAAGATAAAACTAAAAGGAGGGTCTAAATTTTTTTAGAAATTTGGGAAACAGGTTGCAGCTGCAACAATTGGTGACTACTTGGTGAACACAGATCTTTGGACAACTTCTTCTTTGAGCAACAGACTGTTTTGACAATAAATAACAACATGCTGAATTTTTCTAGATGCTTGGACTTCCCAAATGGCAAATGTATGTACTTTTAATCATTGATGATAGTCCAGTTTAGGGAAAATGGAAACCAAGATTTCAAAGTCTAGATAACTCTTTTGAGGCCAGGAATATGAATTTCATTTTTTTACCTCTGTCTTTGGGTAGCTCCCAGCTTGGACACCACAAGATTGTAACATACGGTAAACAAAAATATTCGTTTGTTCCTCATTCCCATGCCATTTTGCACTTTTGTGCTTTTGGAATTTTTTGTCTTTTCTGAGTCCTCCTGCATGCCTTCTTTCTGAATTTTTATTCAGGCTCCTCTATCCATAGTGTCCTTTTGTGTGAGAGATGTATTTATTTTTTCAGCTCACGGACAGAGAAGAACTTTGGAAATCTTGTACTAATATGGTTCAGTACTTTGTCTTGATACATATTGCTTTCTTAGGAGTTTTCTGACTCTTATTTGCCTTTTGGCTTTCAATTCTTGGCATGGGATCTTTTAAATATAATATACTGTTTACCCTGCTTCCTTTCTATGGGTCTTTGTTGTCACCCCCTCAGACATTTCAAATGTGAGATGGATGGATCCTCGAAATAGTATTCCAGACCTTTTGACCTTGAGTTATTTTACAAGGATTAAGTAGGACTTCAATGTGTTCATAGCCATTTCAGAAAACTGCTAACTAGAAGAAGTTCTTTCAAATAAATCAGTAGTGCACAGTCTCATAATCAAAGATTTTAGTTTATCCAGAATTCTGATGAACTCCATGCAACCAAAAGTTGTGCCCCTTTTTTTTTATTTAATTGAAATCAATCAAAATATAACTAAAAACAAACAAAATAAAATAAAATAAATCAAAAATAAACAACCAAATCAGTTTATTTATATACAAGATAACCAAGAAATAAAAATCAGGAAAAATAAGGTTTGAGAACTAAACCATTAACTGGTAATTTCTCTTCCCACCCCTATAGATCTTGTAACTTGTAAGTTGAGGGGCCAAGCTTGGCTGCAATTAGAAAAAGGCCTACCCATAACAGTTGGAACTTAGTGTGCTTTCCCTTTTCATCATGCGGGTGATCCCACTTAAGAACCAGATCTCCCACTTCGAATTCCTTGTTTCCAACTTTATGCTTATCAAACCACCATTTCACTACTTCTTGTTGATGCTTAAATCATTCTCTGGCTTTGGACCTAGACTCTTCCGCCTTCACAAGATTATAGATTCTATTCTATAGGATTTCATTATTGGTACCTCTAAACTCCTGAGCTAATCTGGAAGAAGGTAACATAATGTTGGGAGGGAGAATAACTTCTTTTCCATAAACAAGGGTGTGTGGTGACACACCTAAGGAATTATTGGGTGTGACCCTATCAGCCCAAAGAGCATTAGGTAACACTAAGTGCCAACTTCTCTGGTTTTCTATCACAGATTTCTTTAGGATCCTAATCAGATTCTTATTTGTAGATTCTGCCAAACCATTTCCTTGTGGGTAATAGTTTGTAGAATAATGAAACTTAATTCCTCTTTCATTCACAAATGTAGTTAATCTAATAGAAGAAAAATGAGTAGCATTCTCAAAAACCAGGGAAATTGGAACCCCAAACCTAGTCATAATGTGATCTTGCAAGAAATCCATGACTGCATCTTCATTCACTTTGCGTAACGGAATGGCCTCAATCCATCTGGTGAAGTAGTTAGTTGCCGTCAAAATGTATTTGTGCTGCAAGGAAGAATTTGGTTTTATTTCTCCAATGATATCAATCCCCCATTGTTCGAATGGTTCTATTATCATCACTGGTTTTAGAGGCCCTGCTGCTTTGGCTTGTCTTCCAACACACCTCTGGCAAATATCGCACTTTCTAACATGAGCATGAGCATCTTTAAATAGTGTGGGCCAGTAATACTTGGCTCTAAGAATCTTATGGGCTGTCGCATCTCCTGAAAAATGACCTCCTGCTGGCCCATCATGTAATTCGGTTTTGACTTTCTTTGCATCTTCTTGTTCTAAGCACTTGAGAAGAACTCCATCATAATTCTTTCTGAATAATACTCCATCAATGATATGATATGAAGCTGAGTTAAGGCATAATGCTCTTCGTTGTTTGGAATTCCAATGTTCTGGAAAATATCCTTCCTGAAGGTAATGAGCAAGGTCTCGGTACCATGAATCTGGAACTATGAATAGAGGACATACATCCACCATATGTAACTCAATTTCATTGTCCCAACTATTTTCTTTGTTGTCTTTACCTTAAGCCATTAGTTTGCACCATCCTTGCCCTTTAACTATGGATGCTGGTTTGAATTCAAGGTCATATTCTTGTAAAGATGTTACCCAGTTGCCTCTTCTTTCTCCTAATTCTTTTTGTACAAAAAGAGATCTTACAGCTGGGTGTGGAACTATTACCTTAGTACAGTTCTTAAGTATGTATGGCCTGAATTGTTTTACCACTTTTAAAACTGCATAAGCTTGTTTATCGACAGCTGGGTAATTCAATTCGGCTCCTTACAGACCAGTGCTCATAAATGATATGGGGTACTCATCTCCCCCATCTTCCTTCTGTGTAAGTACCACTGCCAATGAATCATCGGATGTGAAAGTGTAAAAAATAAAATCTTTTTCAAAATTTAGAATTTTGAGAGATGGTGCATGAGCAATAGATGTCTTTATCTTACTAAATGCATTCTTCTCCACATCAGTCCATTTGAATTGTACACTTTGTTTCACCATTTGCTGCAAAGGTTTAACAATTTGAGTAAAATCTGGTACAAACCTTCGCACAAAATTAATTGTCCCCATGAATGATTGCATACCTTTTTTGTTATGGGGTAAAGGGATCTGCTTTATGGCCTTAATCCTTTTTGGGTCTATGGAGATCCCTTTTTTAGAAACAACATGACCCAGTAGCTTTCATTCTATAACTGCAAACACACATTTCTTAGGATTCAGTGAGATCCCATATTTTCGACAACGCTCGAAAATTTGTTTTAGATGGAATGCATGTTCTTCTCTCTTCTTTGAAAATATCGTGACATCATCGAGATACACCACAACACTACGGCCAATCAGACCGCGAAAAGCTATATCCATGGCCCTCTGGAAAGTAGCTCTAGCATTGATGAGTCCAAAGGGCATTCTTCTGTAAGCAAAAGTTCCCCACTTTGTTCTGAATGTAGTTTTAAGTCTATCCTCTTCAGCTACTAATACTTGATTATAGCCAGAGAATCCATCTAATAACGAAAATAACTTAGAACCTAAAACCATCTGCAATATTTGTTCCATGGGTGGAACTGGGTAGTTATCTTTATCCGAAGCACGATTGAGGTTTCTGAAATCTACACAGAGCCTGGTTTCTCTGGATTTTTTTCTTACTAGCACCAAATTCGAAACCCATTCCGAATGTATGACTTTGAATATAATCTTAGCATCCAACAATTTTTTCACTTCATTCCGAATTAAAGGTTCCAGTTTTGGATGCATATTCCTCAAAGGCTGTTGATAAGGCTTGACTCTAGCTCTAATAGGGATGACATGTTGTATAATCTTTGTATCATATGTTTTAAGCTCTTCATATGTCCAGGAAAACACATCTTTGTACTATTTGAACAAACTAATGAATTTATTTCTTTCACCCGAAGAGCAACACTTTCAAAATCTACATATCTGGGTTCAACTTCAGTTCCCAAATTTATCAGCTCAAATTGTAAGGACGAGCTATGAGTCTTGACATTTGCTGGCCTTCTAAACTTGTTGTCTAGATCAAACATTCGTTCTAAGGTCCTAACTCCTTTAGGAATAAAGTTGTCGAATTTTAATTCAGCTTGGTGTTCTTCATCATCGATTATTGCTCCTTTGAAAGTCTCATCATTCATCAAACATTCCAAAATTTGTTGATCATCATCAAAAACCCGTAGATTGGTGATCATGCCTAGAATAGAAGGCCTGAAAAGTAATTCAATAGAACATTTGTTATTTGAAGGTATAATCCTTGCAGCTGAGGTAGCTAATAAGCCAAATGCTGCATTCTTTAGTCGAGGAATGGATACAATATTAAATGCATAAAAATTTGTCAACAAATCCCACACTTCATTCTGGTAAGCTTTTAAATGAGGTGAAATGCAATGTATCTGATTTCGAATTTGCTTTACAACTATTTCAGAATCCCCTTACACTTTCAAATTTTTTACTTTTAGTTCAATTGCTTTTTTCAGTCCCTGAACTAGTGCTTCATATTCAGATGTATTATTCATACATTTGAACTCTAATCTACAAGAAAGAAAATGTTTATTTTTCTTTAGATCAATCAGGACACAGCCAGCTACTGATCCTTCCAATGTTGTAGATCCATCAAAATAAAGGGCCCAAAAACTATCTACTTCTACTGTACTTGAATAAAAAACTACATCTAAAACTAAGTCTACTATTTTACAGTCAAATTCATCAGCCCGTGAAAATCGAAGGAGATCGGGCTGGGTGTCTGGTGTACTATTGGCTTCTTCTGCTTGGTAATTTCCTGGTTCTAGTTCAATGAAGTAATTTCCCAACACAGAATTTAATGGTTCATTTTTTCCCTCCAACTGAGTAACATTATGCTTCATTTGAGGTTCTCTTAATATTTTTATCTGATTGGGACTTCCCTTATGAGGCAACCACAGATCTGACAAATCTGATGCAAAATACCCATATAGCCTTGCTGACTAGTCTCAACTCAAAACAAGTCCTTAAGCATCTGGAATGTCTGCCACTATAATATAAATGTACTGACATACCTTCCCATTTGCAGATAAGTGAATTAGGACATCTTCCATTTCCCCGAATAAGTTCCCAGCTATCCTGTCTAATTGAATAACCTACCAAGTGGATGGTTTAGGCTGTCCATTAATTCTCTTGCAGACTATAAGTGGCATAACATTGATTGATGCCCCTGAGTCTACTAAATAGTTGTGCACATTATGGTTGAAAATCTCAAACGTTAGGAGAAATGGTGGGGTTTTAAACTTAGACTTACCTCCCACACTTGCTTCACCAATTTCTTCTACAGGTTGGTTGTTAGTGGGAAGCTCTTCTTCTGGTACTTCAAGTGCTTTTAACAATTTTTCTTTCTGCTGGGGTAAATTGCACATTTTGAATAATGAGATATTTTCCTTAGCCTTTTTAATGTCCTCCATAGTATCATACCTCATCTCAGGTGTTTTGAGATTCTTCTTGACATTTTCAACCTTGTCTTCAATAGGCTTAACAGGCATGTTAATTCTCTTAGGATATTGACTTATAATGGTAAACTCGGGTATTTTATCAGTTGTATTGTTCTTCTTTTTCATATTTTCTTGAAGTTTCTTGATCTTCGGAAGTATTAACTTGTCTTCTTTTACCAAAGCCTGACTTCTTGTTGTCACATTGGTTTCTGATGTTCCTTCTTGTTTTAGAGAACCTTCTTCTAATGTATCAAACATTGAGACACAATCCCATAACACTAAAGCATCTTCCTCTTGTTTTTCTATGGATTGATTATCCTTTTCTTCCTCAATATCAGTTTCTGTTAGTTTGGAGTCCAATAACTGATTCATTACCAATGTCAGAATTTATCCATTGGGGGCAATTTTTCTCAGAATGAGGCTACTAATGAAAAGCGCAAAAATTATCCATACCTACCTTAGTTAAATTCATTGATGCAGGACAGTGTGGAGGAGGTTTATGTTGATTATTGTCCTCCCTCCTTTTATAGTAAGGCTTATATGCTTTATGAGCTTCCTTTTCTTTTTCCAAATCTATTACTCTGTTGAATAGCTTCTGCATCATCTTCACCATCCCTTCAAAATCCTGTGACCACTCATCCTTAGGCTTAGTCAGTAATAAAGGTTTCTTACCAAAAGTTTTTTCTTCCGACTGCATAGGATAATCTTCTATGCTCTCCTTCTCATCCTCTACCGTCTCAGCTTCTTCATAAGTTTCTGATAATGTAGGTTTGACTGACATCTTGGCAAGCATGGCCAAGTCAGGCCCTAGAGCTAAAGTATAGTATTCAATTAGAAATTTATCAGATGGTTTATCAGTTGCAGAATTTTTTTTTAGAAAAGCAGCAAATCTTTGAGTGAAATTATGCACTTTTTCCTTTCTTTCTTTCTTTAAAGTGCATAACCCTTTCATTAACATTGCATGAGTTTTCTGGACTACATATTTACTTATAAATATTCTTTCAAATGTGTCCCAGTCTGTGATTGAATTTGCAGGCAGAGCAAAATACCATGAGGCTACTACTCCTTTCAAGGTATGTGGAAACAATATGCAGACTACATCTTCATGTTCTCCAGCCCGTAATCCTTCTATAGTCAAGTAATAACTTTGCAAATGATCATCCACCAGAATTTTTTCACTTGGGTCAAACTTAGGAAACATTTTCTCAAAAGCTTGAGGCAAATCATGCAAAGGAGGTGCCAGGTTTAAAGGTGACCTGGCCTCTAAGCAGGTGGTGGATTTGGTTGGTTTGCATTTACATGAGCCATGATTTTGAGTGGAGAATGAGGTGGTGACTGAATAGGGGTATGAATAGGTGAACAGTAAGGTGTATCTGGGTCCAACTAATTTAGAGGTTGGACAACTTCCTGTAGGGCTGCTTCTACCAGTCCTTCAAGTTCTTCCACCAACAATGAATCTTCTAACTGAGGGTGATCTTTCTTTCGATATTCTCTTCTAGGTAAGACAGGAATAATTGGTAATCCTATGATCTTCTTCGCATATGCCCTAGTAAATCTTCTCAGATCATCAACTACTTCATTATCTACAGAATACAGGTGCTCTTTACCCTTCTCTTCCAGAGTTGGATTGGGAAACAAACTGCTTTCAGAACTGTCACTGGTCGAATAATTTTGAGAAAATGGGTTTCCTCGACTAGCCATGCACTGGCGGCCCTCCTTCTAGCACCAAAAACTATTGAGGCCTGGAAAATAGTAGGTAACAACAGTTAGGGATTCTCCCCAATAACGTTCCCAACTAGCCAGTTATTGTTTGGTATGGGGAATCCGTTTGGTTTACAGTCCGGCTACCGTAGGTCAAGTAACAAATTAAAATGTTTTACCGATTACGGCCCGGTCCACCGTGTATAGTTTTAGTTTTTTGTGTTTAAGTATGATGTGCAAGTGCCTATCTAAAAAATACAGATTGATAGAGATAATGAGGAGCGTCACAATGTGATGCACAGGTTCTTACCTCTCGTCTTAACTCTCTCACATCTAAATCACACATAGCAAGAAACTAAATATCGACTAACTAACCTATCCCTAGGGAGCATAATTAACATTTAACAATGAGTAATGTATTTCTGCACATGTATTATGAACAATTACAGATAGTTGTTATTTATTTCAAAACACATGAACATTAAGAAAATATTGACAACAAGATAGCTTATTGTTTATTACAACCTCCATTACTCACAGTGGAAATTTCATAGAATAAACTATAATACATTCATAACATAAACAGTAATGCAATGAGTTAGAACGATCTCTGTTAGGATTATTAATCCTCCCTTGTCCAAATTTGGTCATATGTCTAAATCGGGAGTCATGTCTAAATCGGGAGTCCATCCAGTCTATTTATAGTCATTAGCACCATTGGTTAAACTTAACCTAATTGGGGCACATGTTTCAGTTACCAAAGTGTGGGGAACACTAATTGAGGCTCACTGCCACTTATTGCACTTGATTGCATAAGTTTAGGAGTCTCCTTGATCAATCCCTACAATTTAGGAAGCAACTGGGAGTGCCGAAACCAACCAAGGTCAGTTAACTTCAGTTGATGACTAGTCAAGCCAAGTTAGGAGTCAGTTACATTCAGTTCTAGCTCTCTACATTCAGTTAAATCATGGTTTAATTAATTGCACACATGTGGGACGTTTTTCTCACCTACCACAGTCAGTTAACCATTATTTAATACTAAATGTAACACTTGGTTGTGTTTTAGAACTTCGGTTATGATTTAGACAAGGACAGTTAACTACTGGGTCCTTAACTTTAGTTGATGACTAATCAATCCAAGTTAGGAGTCAGTTACATTCAGTTAAATAATGGTTTAATTAATTGCACACATGTGGGGCACTTTTCTCACCTACCACAGCCAGTTAACCATTATTTAATACTAAATGTAACACTTGGTTGTGTTTTAGAACTCCAATTGTGATTTAGACAAGTCTTGGTTACCTACAGTCAAGTAGAGTCATCAATTTGAACTTCCTCATGTGGATTCAAATTGCTTGTGGCTATTAAAGCCATTTTACATCATTGTAATTATTATCTGGATTACTTTTTTTATTAATGAAAGCATTCACAGCTGCAAGCCTTTTGCACTGTTTCATTCTTCAATGGTTGAGTAAATTGTGAGATGTTCTTTGTGAGTTGTGTGTTTGTCTATAGATCTATATGCTCAAATTTAACAATCTCACAGTTTGTGGACATAGGCTGAAAACAAAATAGTTCACATTCAACTGATCCACAACAAAGCATTTGAAACATTCCACCAAACTTTCTCCAGCAGAAACTTGTAATTCTTTATTGCAAAAGGAAGTAGTTCTTCTTACAATATCTCTCAAAAATTGCATGGGAAATCAGTCTCTTCTACATCTAACTCTCCTATACTTATACAAAAAAGCAAAACTTTTGGGCTGCCCCCAAATGACTTTTGGGCTTCCCCAACGTTTCAATCCCAAATTTTGTCTTGCAGTGAGTGCTCATAAATTATACAATATATTACATTTAAAACAAAAATTTAATAGAATACTTTTATGAAGAGGTCCCCGCTTGGTCATTAATGAACTTTTTCCACGCTTGGGCCTCTGCTGCTATGCTTTCAAAATCAGAGGGTTCAAGGAAGCGGATATTTATCTCATACTTAGTAGCCTGATTTTTAACCACTTCTATTATCGTCGGACTCAGGTGCAGCTGGTCTTCTAGTAAGTGGATGCTTACTGCTGCATGAGCCACTGCATTCTTCAGAATCTGTTCATCTAGATCCTTGACTTGTTGGATCTCCTACAGATCTTCCTGATACCTATTCTGAAGATGTTCTATGAACAGCTCATGTTCTGGTATTGTATCCAGTCTTTTATCTGCAGCAACCTGGCATCTATTGTATGTGACCAGCATTCTTCTGTAGTATTTAGCACATAACCCTTTCATTTTATTTACTGTCTTCTTGAATTCTTCAGCAGTATTTATTGCAAACTCCAATAGGTCATAATCATGTTTTAAACTATGTCGATCTTTAGCTGGTAGCTCCATAGGGGTTTCCTCGTTTGTTTCTATCCACACTATCCTTCGTGTCAAGACCTCCAAAAAAACTTGAGATATGTCTACAAATTATGAAGTGGTGTCCAAGATTTATTCTAATCTGCGATCTATTTGTACAATCTTACACCTTTCTTCCTCGATGCACATTTGCAGATGGTGGATCTTTCTTCTCTGAGTTAGAAAATGCTCCTTCAGAGGCTGGACATCTGTCTTCTATTCCATAGAATCTTTCAGTGATGCTGTCAATGAAGCATTTTGTCCCTCCAAAACTGCTACCTGCAGTTGATATTGTTTCTATTTCTCTAAAATGGAAGCCTTCTCTGATTCTAACAACTGGACCTTCTCTTCACCTATAGTTTCATAGGACACCCAAAGGTCATTTTTCTCAGTCTTCAACATTTGATGCTCTAACTGTAGCCTCTGTAGCTCTGCTAGGCTGTTCTGAGCATCCTTTTCTGTTTTCTCTACTGAGACTTCTAAGGCCATCTTGTTTGCCTGCAGAGTCTGTAGTTTTATCTTCAAAGTCCTCATTTCATTATGCATATCCTCAAATTTCCTCTTTAACTTGTGACCTTCATCCTTCTCTTTCTTCAAAGTTTCCTTTAATTGTGTTGAATTCTTCTTCGATTGCTCAAGGTCTATCATAAGCCTATCTACATTGTCTTCAGTGGCCTGGGTTAATGCCACCCCATCTCTGGCTGTCAGTCATGGATTTGCATCTATTCCATACACCATGGTTTTCTCAGTTATCATCTTTCCTGATTGTCCTCCTGTTTCAACCTTCTTTTTGGTTATTTTGACAATCCTTTTCTTTTCCTTGTCATAGAAAATGGTGCTGAAATTAGGTATATCTTCTCCTTCTTTCTGTACGAAAGGTATCAAATTCATTCCAAAAAAAACAACTTGTTGTTGAGTGCTGCCAGAAGTTGTAGCAGGCTCCTAGGAATCAGGATTATCTTGTCCCTGCCCCTGATCTGTATGATCATGTTCATCTTGTGTATCTATCAGGTTAGTAGTCTATTGATCTTTCTTAGATCCTGCTAATCTCAGACCCTCACTTTCATCTTGTTTTTTCTTTATCTCTACTTCTTCTTTTCTCTTGCTCTCCTCCTCTTCCTTCTTTGCTGCTTCCTCTGCAGCTCTCTTTCTTTCTTCTTATTCATTCTTTAGCCATCTTTCTGCCTCTTGTGCTAGCCTTCTAGCATCTTCTTCTCTTTTTCTGGCCTCTTCTTCTTCAATTGTCTTCTTTGCGATTCTGCCCTTTCCACCCACAATGGTGATTTTCTGTTTAAATCTCTTCTTTAATGCAGTCATATTCTTTGCATTTTTGAAGATTTATTCATCCTTGTCCCAGAAATTTGTGTATTCAAAATGAACATTTGCCTCCTTACAATACTCTGCAACCTTATTTTGGGAGTCATTCCTGTGGAAGTTCATCTCACCAAAATGGAAGTGTCCTAGCTCCTGCACGAATTCTGCAAGTAGTTTCACCTTTGAAAATTTATAACTCCTCAGATAGAAAGGTATGGTGAGATATGTTGCCTTCTTATGTTCGAACAAGAAGCTTCCAACACCATCAATGTGTACTTTCCTGACTACTTCTTTATGTAACACATAATCAATGGTATAATTGGGGAGTAGAGAAGGTGCCCTAGAGCCACCATACATTCTGATATACATCCCCTCGTCAGTCAGATAATAATTTCCATATTCTTCAATAACTTTGAACACTTCCTTTGACATGCAGTTGCATTCAGTCAGGAAAATCAGGGTGTACAAAGGCATGATGAAGTGTTCACATATATCTTTGTAGTGGCTATAGTATTTGTGTGCCCAAAATAATTTGTATGCAGTGTATACAGGGGTCCTTTCCTTATCCCAATTACACCTCAAAGCTGGAAAGGACTGGGTACATAATATACAATCAACTAAGATAGAGCTCATATAAAACTTTGATTTCTTCTGTGATACCCCTCCCAAAGCTGAAGATATGCATGTTGAGAGGTTATTGGACACTATGTTTGCCCAATTCAGTATGGTTCCTTGGGTGGCCAAATAAAAAATAATTAGCATCCATCCCAACTTGAAGCTCTTCCCATGAGCTCTCCCAAAAATCCTGTTCGACATCAATGCTATAAATCTGTAAGGGGTCCGGAGAGTGGCTGTGTCATATTCTCCTAATGGCCTGGTTCGAAAGTTCTTCCCTGGTATCATCACTCTCTTAATTGTTTCAACCAGGTCCAAATTTGTCTCTTTCAACCAACTTTCAATTAAGTAGATTTGAGCAGGAGGCAAGTGATATGCCATTAAGACAAAAACAGGACTGTATGCAGCATATCCCTATTTGGCAGTATTTTCCAGGATCATCGTAGTTACATCTGCCCTAAGCAGAATCCATCCAATCACTTCTGAGCATGGGAACAGCTCTGGTCTCATGGCTACTTTCATAAGAGCCGATTTCTCGATGTTTGCATATATATTCAGCTCTTCGAATCCTGCATCAGGCACATTCTGATTTGCAATCATCCTGTATATCTCACCCCATTTATAGTCTGGCTCTACCTCGGTGGTGGCTTTGGTATCTTCATATATGTATTCCACCTTGGTGATGATTTCCACCTCTGGTTTTGCCTCTCCAACTAGAGCCTTCTTTTTTTGTCTTTTAGACATATCTCCCTTGCAATAGTTACCCTGTCACAAAACAGTATGTTCTTATACCATTGGAGCTTTTAGTTGGTGTTTTAAGAATGAAGAAAAACTGTATCAAACTATTTACCTCTTCCATATGCATTCTCACAGATAAACTATACAGAATATTAATGCATAAAGAAAATGACAAGGCAAAAAGGAACTTCTGCAAGCTGAGTCTAAAAATCCTCTAAGTCCATCTGCAACTAAAACATAACCCTGATAGAAAACTCATCATTAAATTCAAACTACAATTGAAATACTCTAACTCTTTAATAACAAGAACCACACTATCCGTGGGGTTAATCCTCAAAATGTGAGACCCTATACTGCAATTGAAAATGCAGAAATCCCAGCTTGACCAAAACATTGAACCCCCCCCCCGTCGTTCCATGAAACTAGGATAAGTGCCTATGAACACTAAAAACTCCTCCCGGATGGCCATAAACAACCCCAAAAAAGTCAGTGCAGACAGTGTAACGCTTGTCTACACCAACTACCTAAACTTTTAGACTAGGAAAGAGCATCCATAACGGCTAAAGAAACCCTCACTGCCAAAACTGTCAATCTGACTGATACCTCACGCCGCAAGGATAAATATTCAATTTAAATGGCTAACTACACCACTGCGGGAAAACCTAACCAGGGGAAGGCCTTAGTTCCCAAAACGACCAATAAAATCAATATAAAGGAGAAACCATGGTTGGCCTACCTGGAAAGCAAGTTGTGCAGTCGGTGAGACAACACAAGAATTTCCATGAAAGCAAACCAACCCAACAAAATCCAAACAGTTGGGCACGGAGGTACAGTTCGATCAGCGAGGACAGAGTGGACATGTTTTTCAACAAGGATAATAATAAACAAATACCCTACCCCAATATATAATAACCCTCGATAAAGATAATGGCAAGAAAATCCTATCGACGAGCGGAATAACTAAGCATTGGGCTATTACTTCTCTAAGGAGCCACAATGGCGGGTGACGGAAAAACTATGGGTTTCACGACCAACTGAAATCTTCGGCGATCGAAGGCTCTGAGGACTACAGATCGGCGACCTTAAAACTAAGCATCTCTGCAGTATTGGTGTTTCAAAGCTGAAAGGTTCCGCAATGTCGGCGATATAAAACACTAAATGTCGTCGTAGTCACATATCAAATATTGGAGCCACTAACTAATAATGCGTCGGTAGATGAACAAACTAAACATCAGAGAGATAGTGTGATCAACCGCCGCAATGGTGGATGACAAACTGACTACAGACCCCGCAAATCACAAAATCGTCGGTGATTGGAACAACCAATGACTATACACCGGTGACTCAAAGCTCAACGTTGTCATCATGTCGGCAACACAAAGGACTAGCCCTCTGATCAATTGTCAAACACCGTTTCGATAGCGAAAAGAAAGCAAATCATCAAAAAGCAAAAATTTAGGCAATAAAACCGTGGAATCAGCAAGTATAAGAGCTTTTCGTCGGGGTGTTTGCTATCTGCCATCGGAAACGGCGGCAACGCAAAAGACTAATGCCCTAATTCATTGTTCAACCAACTTCCGACAGCGATAAAGGACAGCAAAACGTGAAGTTCCATAGTCAAAAGCATTAGCTAGACAAAAGGCAGTTTTAGATCATTCAACTTACGAAATGGAGGAAAATAGTTGATCTCAATTCAACCTCAAAAAATCCAAATTTGTAGCAGAGGGAAAAACAGAGTTCAAGAATCCAAACAATCCCAGGCAAGATAAAACTAAAAGGAGGGTCCAAATTTTTTTTTAAATTTGGGAAATAGGTTGTAGCTGCAACAGAAAGAATTTATGCAATCAAAGGATGTTGATGAAACTATTTTAATCTAAAACCCAACGTATTTTTTACAAGGTCGAATACCATAAACGTTGTATAGTATATAAACAAATAAATACCTGCGAGCGTTCAGTGATACCCAATCCACCCGTCTGTGAGGCTTATTTTGATGAGAACCAAAAGAACATGGAATAGGGCGTACCTCAAGGCACTCAGTGGTAGTAGGAAGGGTGGATTCGAAATGCAAGGTTGGTGCCATGCAAGGTTAGACTCCACATTGGTGTGGTGGAGTAATGACGACTAACTCTATAGTTGGAATTCTTGTCGACGGTGAAGATATGGAGATCTAATATAGGCCAATATGTGATATGGAGATCTAATCTAATCTAGGATGGTACGGTGATCACATCCGGGCATCACATCCGCTTGCCATCACCTGCCATCGCACAGAAAGGGAGAACGGAGGCAACGGATGTGGATTCATGATTTGGGTTTTTGCATAGGCCCATAGATCATACCATGCTTTCTCTGTGTCATAGCCCGATGGCATATCATCCATGGGCTCATATAATACGTTTTATCCATGCAATGGATCAATGACATAGTATGCCCATATGCTACTGACATACTCTTAAAGAGTCTGCAACGGGGTGGATAGCACTCGTCAACGTTATCACCTTACCCACACGTCATTTAGCAGCTGAGCAACCAAATGCGTTGAGATCTAAATTGGGCATGTATCTTCATGTGGCTTAGACCCACGTTTTTTTTCTTGACAGACGGGTCATAAGAGGGTTCCACACCATCTGTTGTTGACAGTCGCTTGAGGTGTATCCTCTGGAGCATCTCATGGGTAATGTTGGGTTCCATTATGTCACCTTTTAACTGCTCCTCGAGTTATAGAAGCGTCGACTTCAGTCTTAAAAGGTGCAATTTTTACGTCAATAACCATTTTTATTTGAGATTTGGGATGGATTACGACTTATGTTTCTTCATTTACAGATGAGGATGAGACAGCTGTACTATTGAGATTGATTCTATGGCAGTTGTTCAAAATTCAAAATAAACAATTATAAAAAAAAAAGATATAAAAAATAACTAGTAGAAATGCATGGATAACTCATTGTTGATGAATGGATAACCAATAGTTCATGGAAGATAACTAGAAGAATGTGAAATAAAAAATATATAAAAAATATAAAAAAAATAATTGATAGTTGATAAATGGATAACATGAAGAATGTCAATGATACCATGTACCTATGCATGGATAAGTCACATTTATCTTCTATTTCATAACTATCTCTTAACCATTTGAACTCTATTGACGTGATCCAGCAAAAACTATGTGGGTGTGCTAGTTTATAGTCATTTTCATATCCAGCATGTGACAGTAGTTGGGATAGTTTCCATTATGAAATCGTGAACGCATCAGACATATCGTATCCTCTTGAATGGCAATTGTATGCTAGGAACCATGTTCAAGGGAAGTCAACTCTTGTTGAATGAATATGGAACCAATAGATTAAGTGGGAATTCCTTTTAATAAAGTGAACTTGGTGGATAAATGTTGGGAAAATTTTATCCGAGAGCTTAATAGAAAATCATTCAAGGATGTTTTTTTTATATGTATGGGAGCACTTTTAAACGTGTGTTGTAAACTTGTGAAGCTTTAACAATTTTGAACATTTCTAGAACTTAGATTTTCTTTGAACATTTGAACATTTATGCTACCACCACATTGGAAGGTGAAAATTCTTAGCAACTGCTAGCATTTTCCCTTTGTAAGTATATATATATATATATACGGGCATCATTTTTTGCATTTAATCTAGTTTGATTGTGTAATATTGATCTTTTGTGTGCATAGAGCATCTCCTGCAATTAGGAGAAGGAATTAAATCTAGTAGCCATAACTTGGCTAAGCAGGGTGTGCTCAATCATGTGATCCCTCCCCCTTAGTCATATATGACACAAGGGCCTCTTGAGTTCTCTTTTTTACTCCATTATTCACCTTTGATGTATTGGCACTAGTATTTTCTTGAGGTTCGATTCTTTGCTCCTTCCCATCACCTATTCAAATAACCTTTTATACTACAATTGTTTCTCTAAGGTAGCCTCTTCAATTCACCTTGCCCATCATTGCACCTGCCTTAGTGATTCTACCTTAGGAAACCCCCCCTTGAGTTGGATAAGAGACAACCTAAAGTGAGGAAGAGAGGAGTGTGGTGACAGTGGCTTCTCTTTTCGTAGTTTCCATCCAACTGGTGTGCCTACTTTTGGGATTTAGCACATGCATCTTGGTCTCAGGCGGCAATACTGCTCGTCTTCCATTTACTGCTAGTTTAGATAAGATTGTCTAGGGATTATTTTGGCTCCCATTTTCTCATGATATTATACCACTTTTCATTTCATTCTAGGAAATATCATGTTGCAAGTTGTCATCTTGGTCTAAAGAAAATATATGTTCCTGTACTTTTTCCCTTATGGTTGCATTAATACTTCAAAAATCATGGTCTTCTATTCACAAATTTCTTCTTGAGGTTTGGGGACTTCAAATCCCATGGACTAACTGTAGGATCAACTCCCCCTTTACATTACAACTTTTACCAACCATACTTATTCTAATGCACTTTTTAATACTCAGCTTTATCTAATGCCTTCAAGGTATTCTTTAGTAACAAGGTATACAAGTTAGTTTCACAAGGATTTGCAATACTCAACATACATTCATCTTTTTCTTCTATCATTTATTACGATAATGTTTAGCACAGATAATTGGAGACTAAAACTTTATTATCTATTTATCTCCTCTATTTTCTATCCTTGAGTTCTTCATGCACCTCACTGATAACACACTGATTCTATGTTCATTATAAAAACTCCAACAAATATATGATGATGCAGCTCAAAAGAAAAATCTATCTATATCCAACCACTCTAATTTAATCCCCATAAGCTTCCTTTCAACGCGCTAAACACACTCTCTGCTAGTTTTTCTAATATTATTCAACTTTATTATGATCTTTATTTGAAAGAATAACAAGCACAACAATATATCCAAGATACACAAGAGACACAAGACACAAATATTTTCATTAGGGAAACCATAAAGGAGAAAACCCCGCAAACTTCCTCATAATAGTTTTGTCACTAAGACAATATCACAAGATGGAAAAACCCAAGAACAAGATGTCTCCTACAGCTCTCTCTTTTCCTCCTCATCATCTCTCTCCTAAAGCGCACATGAGAGAGTGTGAGTCTGTGTATAAAATGAGGAGGGTGCCTCCTATTTATATCCTTTCATTGAGTGACTTACTCAACTGACTAGGTTGTCTAGGTAACCTCTTTGGGGCCGACCTACCTAGGGATACTCATAAGTACATTTTCCTTTATTTATTATGGGGACTATTTCCCCAACTTACAGCGGAGGGTTTACCTCAATGACCATACATAATGATGACATCTTGAAAGGATGGAAACACATCTCCGTTGGGGGTGCAATAATATACAATGATAATATACATCATAATATATTTTGAATTTACAATTACAACAACACTCCCTCTTAACTAGGAAAGTATTCTTTTGTCACAGTCATCGTCACTGAGTCATCATTGGAGTTGTTGTCATAGTCTTCATCTTGTCGATCATTGAATTTTGCATATATCCATCATAGGAAGTTTCTACAAAGTCAACCATGTTTCATGTTGGGTGTAGGCCTAGTCCTCATCTAGGTCTTCATCATATCCACGAGAAAGATATCACATAGGTACATCCCAAGACCATTAATTACATTGTCAATGCAATCACCTATATCTCCTACCGTCATCTCTTCGTATCCATATCATCTCATCATCCTGCACATAGCACACAGAGCACAACCTATATGCATACCACTGACCACCTACATTCTACCAACATAGGAGCACACCAGGGCTCATTATGTCACTAAGACAACTTGTGTCTACCACTATGCGAGAATCGCCTAGGAGCACACCAAGTGTATTACAGCTCTCTATGGTCAGCCTATGTTCTACCAACATAGGAGTACGTCGGGTATTTTACGTCACCAAGACAACATGCGTTCCTCCACTATGTGAGATTCTGTTGGGCGCACACCAAGTTCCTTGTGACTTATCATCATTTCCAACATGGGAACACACACATATGCAAGGACCGATTATGACTAAAAAACCTGTGTACCATGCCAGGATATTTTTTGTTCTAGGCCAACCTCAAGGACTTATTACATATGAACAACCTACGTACCACGCCAGGATATTTTCAGTTCTAGGATAACCTTCTAGGACTTATTACGTCCGAACGACCTACATACCATGCCAGGATATTTTTTGTTTTGGGACAACCTATAGGACTGATTTTGTCTAAGAAACCTACGTACCACGCTAGGATCTTTTATACTATAGGAAAACCCATACCATGACTGATTACATCCAAGAAACCTATGTACCACGCCGAAATATTTTACATTACAGGACAACCCACATGATTGATTACGTCCAAGCAACCTGTGTACCATGTCGGGATATTTTATACTCAAGGATGACCTGTCTACTTTCCCTTGTGAGATCTCATGCATTTGTGTCTTTTGGTATCTCGCCATCTCTAGCATAGGAGCACACCAGGACATATTACATCAACAAGACAACTTGCATCTCCGACTATGCTAGAACTCGTCACTCCCTCTTTCAAGGGGGCTCATTCTGGATCACACCAAGTATTTCTCTGAAGTACTCGAACGTCACTCTCGTTGGTGGCTTGGTAAATACATCGGCTATGTGCTTTTCCATTTCCATGTACTTAAGCTTCACTGCTCCTATTTGTGTCATACAAAAATGTAAGTCAGGTCAAACAAATCAGATAGTATATTTCGAAGCCATACTACCTCACAACTAGTCGAGCAAGATGCAACATATTCTACCTCAGTTGTACTCAGCGCCACACAAGATCGCTTCCTACTGAACCAGGAGATCATGTTGGAACCCAAACTAAATTATGATCCCAATGTGCTCTTCCTGTTACTGGTGATCCCTGCCCAATCCGAATCAACATAATCGTACAGGTTAATCTTCTGATTCGCATCATACTTGAGCCCATACTCAATTATACCCTTCAGGTACCTCAATACATGCTTTGCAGCAACTAGGTGAACATATCTTGTATCCATGAGGAACTAGCTTAGGGTGTTCACATCAAATCATAATTCAGGTCTCGTATTCGTCAGGTATATCAATAACTAATCATCTAATGATACATCATGGCATCAATTGTCTCTAATGAAGCATCACACAGTAGCTTCAAGTTTGATTCCATAGGTGTGGTTACCATCTTGAAATCCAGCATTCTGAATCTCTTCAAAATATCCACTACATACTTTTCTTGACCAAGGAAAATCCCATCCGCACTACACCACACCTCCATGCCTAAGAAGTAGTGCATCATCCCTAGGTATTTCATCTCGGACTTAGTGGAAAGCTGTTTATTTGCATCTAAAATGAGTTCGTCCTCTTCTGTCAAAAATAGGTCATCAACATATACTAGTATTCCGCCTTCAACCTTAAAGTAAAGGTTGGAACCCACTTTACTCTTGGTAAAGCCTAAGTCCATAAGGAATTTGTTCATCCTATCATACCATGTCAACATTCTTGAACTTGGAAATCTTCTACAGTCACTCCCTTTGAAACGAAGCATGATCCTCCCTCTATGTTTTGTTGTTTATGTATTGCAACATTTTGTACTGGAGTGACATGTAACTTCCTCTGCTACGGATCTTCTATGTATCCATCTATATCATCTCTTAAGGTCGTTGGATACAAAGATCCTCTATCTTGAACTTTGTTGAAACTTCATGTTGCACCCATCTGTGAGTTTGTCGTCCTCTGTAGGATTCCATCTTCAACCTTGTAGAAAAGGTTTATATTTCCATCACTCTAGGTGATCTTCAAGCTCCTCATGTAACTGTATGTGCATATCCATGGGTGCCTTTTGAGCTCGAACAAATCCTTCTGCACACATGTGGTTCTCTGCTCATCAAACACTTCTATTTCAATGGAGAAGTGTGTCTGATCATTGGAGTATGTCATGCCATAGTCTACTCCCTCATTCTAAGATAAACCATGAACCTTGGTTTGTATCCCTCAATATCATCATCTCTTGCATGCTTGATCTTATGGAAGTCACTACGGACTTCCCTTCAAGTCTCGGAACTGCATCCTAGACATCATTCTCCATGATCAACTAGTACTCTTTGATCATAGTCTCCTTCCATTTATTCTCGGTTGCTTCTTCATAGTTTGGAAGGATCTATATAAATGATGTCACTGAATAGTGCCACATAAATGGAGTGTGTTCAAGGCATCTTACTTTCTTTGGAATTCCTGCCATACTTGGGAAAGGAGGCAGGACACTATCGAGTATGTTGGGAAAGGATTGAAATCTTGTTGTGTGAGCACTTTGTGTTAGGCAAGACTGGAAGAAAATACTTATTGCATGAGAATTCTTTGTTAGGAAAGACTGGAAGAAAATACTTGTTGCATGAGCACTATGTGTTAGGCAAGTGATTTCTCACTAGAGAACTATAACTGAGGTTGGATGTCACCGCTCTTGGCATGCATAGTTTAGCTCAGGGATGATTGAGGACAGAGCAGATTTGTGCCTAATCTACAGTTGGGTGGAACATGGTTGTTCCCATTTCATTGCTGCTCACTTTATAAACATGTTTGATTACTGAGTTTATGTTCTGCAAATCTATTGAGCTCATAGTATATCTATACATGAGAGAATGTGTGTTTCAATGTTTATGAAATGATGAATACCAGTGTTAGGTTTATTGATGAAAATGTTGCTTATGAGATGGTGTATACTCATGCTCTATTCTAAATGACTGTTATTTTCATTTGGTAATATGGTTGCTCAATGGTATAATATCATTTTTGTAAAGAGTTACTTGGATGTTGTATGATTCCTTCATTAATGCCCAGTGTAAGAGACCCTTGATAGGGAAGTCAGTATGCTCTCATGGGTTAAGGTGTTTAAATCTTGCACACTAATGAGTTCCTGACATACCTATTTTATAAGCATAGATGTGGTTACTGATAGTTAATGTTGTCGGTTTAAGTCCTGGATCACGTATTGTGGCCTGTGATTTAAGAACTGGAGTATGCACTCTGATGTGGGAAATGATTTGGGTTTTGGGTAAAATGCAGTCGTGTTTATCCTTTAGGGTTTCATTGGATTTGGGGGGATCATTGCAAGGGAATATCGTTTAAAGGTATTGATATGTTTATTTGTTTCCTGCGTTAAGTTAGGGAGCACAAAATGCATCAATCTATTTTTATTGCCTACGTTAGGACCTGGAGCCTGGAAAGGTGTTTCAAGGATTTCTACTCTCTGCAAGAGTATACTTGGTTGATTTATACCTCCACCATAATCACCTAGAGGCGAGGGATCCCCTATAGGGATGTATTAATTATTTCTCTAGGTTTAAGCCCTTTTCCAACTTATTGAAGCTTCTTGTGTACTAGATTTAGAATAAATGGTGAACTGTGGAAGATACTATGGCGGATGAGGTTTTCTTAAGAAATATGGCACTTGAGAACCACGTTAAAAACCCTAAGCTTGAACTTGTCTCAAGCGATGTACTCTGCCTAAGGTAGAGAAGCCATCGAGGGTTGGAAACTCCTTTGTCTCATCAAGAAAACATAGAGAAGATAGGTGAAAACATTGGGGTCGAAAGGCCCGTGGAATCCTAAAAAGGCATACAGAATTTAAGACCTTTCGCAACCTGCCATCCACAATCTGTGTTGTGGGAGCGGGAAGCATAGTAAAATTTATAAGGAATTTCAAAGTGTTTTCGCAACCTGCAATCCGCATTGGGGAAGCGGAAACAGAGTAAAAATTCATAAGGAAGTGGGGTGGTTTCGCAACCCACAATCTCCATTGCGGAAGAGGAAATCAGAGTAGAATTTATAAGGAACGGGAGAATTTCTATAACCCGTAATCCGCATTGCAGAAGCAAAAACCAGGGTTAAAGTGTAATGAACATAAGGACTCTCCACAATATGCAATCTGTATTGCGGAATGCAAAAAGTGGACGTTAGGACTGGAAAGTATTCACGAGGTTTCACAATCTACAATTGCAGAAAGCAAGAAGGGAAGAGAAAATATAAAGAAAATATGGGGGCATTCCCGCAATCGGCAAACTGCGTTGCAGAAAGAAGAAGGCGGTAGTTAAAACTACGAAGAAGATATGTGTTTCTCCAATCGCAAGAAGCAGAAAGTGGAACTTGGAAACTGTAAAGTAATTATGTGAGAGTTTCTACAATCCACATTGAGGGAAGTGGAAAGAAGAGATTAAAAATATAAAGAACTTACGAGTTTCCACAATCCACAATCCACATTGCGGAATGCTGAAAGTGGAAAGGAAAAGGCATTAAATTGTAAAGGTTTCCACAATCTACAATCCGCATTACAGAATGCAAAAAGCGGAAAAGAAAATTAATAAGGATGAACGTGGATCAGCAATATGCAATCCGCATTACGAAAGTGGAAATGCGGAAGGGTAAAAATATAAAGGATTTAAGTGAGTTCCGTAATCCACAATCCACATTGCTGAAGCAGAATTATGGAAGGGAGTTTTATTTGCGAAAAGGACCGTTACAGAAAACAGTTAAGGTTAATAATGAATGTTAGAGGAAGATTCATGGCCCATGTCTTAGGTGAAAGAATTTTCTTTTATATGCATTTTAGCATGTTATATGGGTATATTATAGTCTATGGACTAGTGTCCTTTCTCATCACAAGTGTAGCATCTAATACTGGAAGGATCTCTTCTAAATTTATTTTGTCTTTTGTGATGATAGTCCTTCCTTATGTTGTGATGATGGTACTCTTTCTTTCTATTATTTCTTATGATGTGAACACTGAGAGCTTGATCTTCAGTTGCTCCCATATTCTCTTCTCTTGTTATGATTTGAGCTTCTTCTTGTGTGCATTCCTCCCAAATCCTGATGAACGTGATCAACTTCCTTCTAGCACATATTCTTTGAATGAATGAATCCCATGATCTTGGGAGACCATTCAAGGTGGTCATAAGAATATCTCCTTATTCTACGTTCTCTTTGACTATTTCAAGTTGTTCCTTGATTTGAGAAACCCTTGTGAACTAGGATTGCATGGTATCTGAGTTTTGTTTATTCACATTCTTCAGTTTATTCCTCAATTTCATTTTTTGATTAATGTTCTTTCCTTCGAACAGCTTCATCAAAGCATTGATCACTTCCTTAATTGTATTCAAGGATGGAACATGAAGGATGAGGTGATCCTTAATAGAATATGCAATGATTCTCTTGGACTTGACCAAATTCTTCTTATGGATATCCTTAGCCTCATCTCCCTCTCGCTCTGAAACTTCCTTACTGATAAACTGATCCAAGTCATTTTCTTCAAGGATTAGGGCGATCCTATACTTCCATGCTCGGAAGTTGTCATCTCCCCCAAGCTTATCATCAAGTTGGATGTGATGAGTTATTTTGAAATGAGAACCTCAAATGAAAATAACACAGATATAGATCTTACCGATTTGAGGTGTCCGACCTCGTTCCAGAGCTGGGTGATCTAGGGTTTGTCAGAGAAACCCTAATTTTCCAAACTTGGAATTTCAAACTTTTGACTGGACAGGAATATGTTCCTCTTCAAGGTGATTTGTCCAATGTACTCCTTTTCTAAAAATTGTGGTGGGAAGCCTCTAGAATAGGAAGCCCTAGTTTCTCCAATTTATTCTACAGAATTGTCTAATATTGATTATGTTGTATCTCCGAATTTTTTAATCCTCAAGATCTGAAAAATTTGCCTTGAGATAGCCTAATCTATCTTCTTTGCAACCCCATAGGTTAGAGAAGAATTGGATTAACCAAGTGGAAATTATGCTAAGTTTCCCAAGATGACTTGTTCGATGACTAATTCAGCATAGCGAACTTGTGTGGACTACAACGTGTCACTGTTTCACCTTCGGGGTATGAAACTAGGACCACAGAAACTACATTGTGTTCCCTATCTGCAACATCTTGTAAAATTTTATTTGGACCTTATTAACCTGAGATATAAAAATTCTCTCTAGGTCACATGTTTAAGACTCGATTCTAAAGGAGGCTAGAACCCTGATTTGGAGGAATCAATATTTCATCTTCGAGCTTTCCAAGTTTCATCTCCTGATCCTTCCACAATCTCGAGTTATAGTGAAAGTCCCATGATGACTAGATTTTGTCTTCTAAGGTTTCAAGCATGAAGCCCTAATCTTCAGCAGCTTCTATTGTAGCATTATTTCGGCTGCACAATGCCTTCTTTCAGAGAGGCACTGATACCATGTTAGTTTTTCTAATATTATTCAACTTGATTAGGATATTTATCTAAAAGAATAGCAAGAACAACAATATATACAATATACACAAGAGACACAAGACACACATATTTTCATCGGGGAAACCATAAAGGAGAAAACCCTGCAAACTTCATCATAATAGTTTTGTCACTAAGACAATATCATAAGATGGAAAAACCTAGTAACAAGATGTCTCCTGCAACTCTCTCCTTTCCTCCTCTTTCTCTCTCTCCTAAAGCGCACATGAGGAGTGTGAGTGTGTGTATCAAATGAGCAGGGATCCTCCCTATTTATATCATTTTGTAGAGTGACTTACTCAACTGACTAGGTCGTCCAAGTAACCTCTTTGGGGCCGACCTGCCTAGGAATACCCGTAACCAAATTTTCCTGTATTTATTTTGGGGCTATTGCCATGACTTGCAATGGAGGGTTTATCTCAATGACCATGCATAATAATGACATCCCGAAAGGAGGGAAACACATCTCCGATGCAGTGCACTAATATACAATGATAGTATAAATGATAATATCTTCCAAAGTTACAATTACAATAACACTCTACACTCTATGCCTCTTCTAATAATTATCTAATAGCCCACTAAATTTTATGTCTTTTATTTTTCTTAATGCACCATCTATTTGTAGCTTCTTGATGAGTCAAGAGGCTAACAGTATCTATCTCTATTGATCATAGCACATCCTTCTAGTCCTCTGAATATTATTCAAGCATGTTCTTAGAACTCTTCTTGACTTGTCATAAAAATTGAGTGAGCTCAAAAAAATCAATCCCTCTTCTTTAAATCACTTCAAACATTGTTGTTAAACTACTCACCGAAACACCAGTCAATTGTGTTAACTTTTTAACAATATTTACATTCATTGATCCTCTGGGATTCGTTTCATGATCAAATTCTAGATACTAGAATTACTTTTGTCTTTTAGCTCATCTTTGTTTTGGATCTACTTGCATTCTTGTTCTTATCATTTGTTCCTTGATCCTGGGATCCTTTGAAATTAGACTGGGTAATCTTCCTAGAGCTTTATATTCTACTAAGATAAAATGTTGAGAATTTGGAACATGTTCTGGAAGAACATCATTTTGATATACCTTATTCTCTATTGACTGAATAATGGTAGCATATACTTTGACTTGATCAATCATTTTTGCTTCTTGAAGATCTACTTGATTCTGAATGGTGGCAACATGTCCATTCACTTCTTTAATTGTTTCACTTTTCTCGTTCTGTACCTCTGATTTTCTTCTCCATACTTTTGCAGTTGCTTGTCTAGGGAATATTGATTGATTATTTATATAATTCCTAGCAACGTGCCTAAGGTTGAGACAAGTATAGTATTCAACATTTTGCAATCTCTTGGTGGAGTCATTCCTTTCCTTAGTTTTGCAATTAATAGCCTTATGACCAAAATTGTGACATGCATAGCACTCAATCCTTTGAAATTTTTTCTTCATCGACTCATTCCTCTTCAAAGCTTGGCATCTCATAACCTTGTGCCCAAAATTCTGACAATAGAAGCAGTGCTCTAGGAGTATACTTTCATACCTTGGATGATATGGTCTTTGAGAAGATGTCCTTGAACTCTTTTTCCATGTCCATACTTGAAACTTGATTCTTCTTTATTGAATGTCCTTGTCTTCATCATCACATCTTGGATCATGTGCTTTATTTCTTGGTATTTCCTCATCTTCTCTTCATTGTGGCTTGAAGCTTTCTCCTTTTTCATTATTTACTCCAAATCCAACACCTACCTTATTATTGGATTCTCTTTGTTGGTTAAGTTGGTCATCTAAGTGTGATGATCTCTTTTCAAATTTCATTTGAATTACAAGTGCCTTCATTAGTCATTCTTGAAGAACTTTGACCTCAACTTCCTTTTCTAGTGCTTCTTTTATCAAATCTTCTTCTCTACTTTTAACTTCTTCTAGCTGAGTTTTGAGCATAGCTATTTATTCGGATTATTTCTTTGTCTCTTCTAATTCCACTTTCAGACCAATAATAGTTCTTTCGGCTTCTTCTAGTTTCTTCCCAAGTTTTGAATTTATGTTCACTTTGATGAATGTATTTTCCAATTCCTTTATAAGAGAAAGAATTTATGATTATTGTTCTTGGCATGCTACCTCTTTCTCTTGTAGTTGAGTCGCTAAGGGTTCGTCAGTTCTCTTTGCCTCCTCTATTTCTACTTTTGGACTAACAATATCTAGAGCCTCTTTCTTATGCTGAAGCAACTATTCTTTTAGCAAATTGTTTTCCTTTCTTACCCTCCTTGACTCATTTAGAGCACTAATAAGTTCACCTTACTAGTATACTTTTGTTGTCAATTCATCTTCATTTTCAAGGGAGTCTTCTACAGTTTTAAATTCTCCCTTACTTTTAGAACTTTCATTATCACTCATATTAGGTAGGCTACAAGGTTCATTTACATCAGCAGATTTGGAAGAAGAGAAATGTACTCTATCATAAATATGCTTATAGAGTGCTCTTGTAGCATGATTTGGTTGACCTTTATTTGAATTATTTGAATCTACTTCCTTTTCGGATGGCTCTTGTTGGAATTTCCTCCCTTTGACCTAGGTTCAAACCTTCTGTCGCGCGCAACAAAGTCCAAGATATCAGCTAGTAAGAGTTAGGCTCAATCGAGAGCACCTACGATGCAGATGCAGACTCACCCAAGATATCTCTTATGGGTAGCTGCCAGAACCAGATTTCCGCAGTTGGGTAGGGGTTTTTTCTCGCTTGGCACCTTACCAATTCACTCAACCAAATCTTGAAAGTGTATTAGTTAGCCTTAATGTGCACAAATAAGACAATACTTAACTTATCCGTCACATAGATTATAACAACAATATAATCTTTAATATACGTGCTATCTATCACTAGTGCGACTTTGGAATAAGGGAACTCATTCATAAGCAAATACATAAACACTTAATCACTATATACATTCCCATGACTTAAGTACATTCATCATATACATTCATGTGACATAAACACATTCATTATCTACTGAATGACACAATATTTAACATTGAAACCCATCTGGGAAAAACCACAAAGGTGCTCTTCGTCTGTCATGAGAAATATATGGAACCTTTTTGTCTGCGCACTAAGCTGGAGAGTCTATTCTATATATTCTTCTCTTATCTATAGAGAATTCTCTCTTCTCTCATGCTCTTTAGTCTTCTATTGCTCAATCTTCACCTACTTGACTCTACTGTTGATCCGCACCCAGCCTCGATTAATTAATCTTCTCTATACTTCTAATCACTCAACTACAGATTCTTCGAATCTTCTTATAGACACAAAAAAACTAATTGATTATTTACTCAACTGAATATCTAAGCAACAAAAATACATAACCTTAACATAAGAAATAACCAGAAGAAACCCTCACAGAACCTGGGTTCTTCATTCTTATAGACTCTTACATGTCACTATCAGTCGATTTCATTCAGTTAGCTAATAGGCTGTCATTCCTATTCTAGTGACACTTGTCAGTAGACATTAAAGGTGCAAATTACAAATATTATTTTATTCCTTAACACACGTGTGACTCCTACCACCTCTAGTCAACCTCATACCCATGATCTTCCTTGAACTGTTGTTTTTAGCCTTTGCGTCATTGCACACCTTCTTTAGAATGGTTCCTTCCATCATGACTGATCTAGTCGCATCCTTTCCTTATGAAGTGACATCTCTTCTATCGCGGCTTCTCTTTTTTCGCTAACTCTTCCTTTGGGAACTCTTCTTATGTCGCAGCTTCCTCTCTTACTACTCCTTGCCTTAGCTCTTTCTTCCTTATCTGCTTTTGTTCTTCCTTTGTCTGCTTATGTTCTTCCTTTTCTACTTATGTCATAGTTCCTTTTCCTTCCTGCAACTGTACTCTTTACCTTCTTGAGAATAATTCTAATTGAATTCTACCTATCTTTCCCTAGGGCCAATAGGCCCCCAATGCTCACATGTGACTTGTCCCGAGCCACGCAATGTTACTCGTCAACTTCTGCATTTGAGACGAGTTTACCTTGAAAATCTTAGAATATTTTAACTATTTGCTTTGTCTCGTGCTGCACATCCTCTTATGTTTTCTTCAAGTTTTTCACAAGTTCGAAACTGATGTGTTCCGACGTTACACTTCCTGTGAACTCTGTTGCTTGTCGCGCCTTCTGTTGTACAAGTTGAATAATGCTTGTAATCCTTTTTGCTTTAGACTGCAACTCTTCGACTTTGTTAGTCCTTTGTTGTTGTTGAGTATGCATCACTGTAAATTGATGTTGCAACTTCTTCATTTCTATTGCCTTAGCCATTTTCTCTGCTAAGGGAAACTTCTTCATCTCATTTCTCATTTGGTTTACTTTCATTTCAGCTATGCACAACTCCTATGTGACTTTCTCTAGTTCCTCATCATTGATCAACACTTCCCATGTTTGAGAAAATTGATCGACATCTTTAGCACATAATGCATTTGATTCGGATATCTTCCTCGCAACCTCTATCGTTTATTTTCTTCTTTCTTCTAACACCTCTGGGGGTGTACTTGGTTTTAGTTGTGCTTCTAGTTCTTCGACATTTTTGTGAAGTTGTTATGCTATCTCACCACGTTGAATGACCTTGGCTTCTGGAAACATCTCCTATGTTATTACTTCCTTAGAAAACTTTGTACAGGCAAGGGCTACAACATTTTCAAGCCTATGCATGTTCTCCTCCCAAGTTATCACTTTTCTGCTCGATCTCTTGCACTGTTTTCTTCATTTTACTACCACTTTTATTTGCTACTTTCATCTGCTTAATCAAGGTGCCTTCTCTTACTTTAATCTTCGTGATTACAGCATTCTACATTGCATAGAATTCATACAATCGCATCTGCAAGAGTTCTATTATCACCTGGTCGAAGCTTTTGGCCATCTCATTCAATTATATGGTTCTCAGGTCAAGTGCTTCACCCACCACTTGTGTCTTGATTAGTGGAACCAACATTGGTATCTCACTTTATCGCTCTTCTGAAGTGTCATGTACATCCTACAACTCGGTTATATGGGGTGTATAATCTGTTGTGGTTCTGATATGTTTAACATCTTTGCAGAGCACTGTCAGTAAATCAGTAATACTACATGTGAGCTTTATTTTTCGATCATATATTTTCTTGAATCTTGCCTGTGCAACTTCTATTAGTGCTTCGGTCAGAAGTGTAAAATCCTCACCATCAAGGATGACAGTGTTTGTGGTTTTGTCATCCTTACTTTTCTTATGTCTTGCCTCTATTTGCACTATTTCAATTAGTTTTTCTTCTCTCCTACGACTGGATCTGTCAGAGTTGTGCTTGAACCATTCTGGGGAGGGTTGGGATCTTGTGTTTCTTCCTGTGGGTCCCATCATCGATCTCCATCATTCTACGATGGTGGATTCTCTTGTCCTAGGTCTTCATCTGCATCTAATTGGTCATCTGGAATAGGAACACGTCATTCTTTCGGCCAATTTTGGAGGATGGCCTCAACTTCTTCTTTAATGAACAAAAAATGTGTCTCCAACCATTAGCATTGTGGGTCTTGGCGTGACTGTAACAAAATATGATGTAAGTCGATCTCAAACTTGATAATTTGTCGAAATCATTGAATGGTTTCGTATGTAAGTCTCCCCTGTTTCTTCACCTGATGTCGTGGGGCCTCTCCATGCATAAAAAATTGCATCTTGTTATCTCGTTGTTTGTCCTTCCTATGCTTGTTAAACCAAAAATTATGGTATCGAGCTCCTCTATAGTGTACTGGCAGGTCTACCCCTTGGTAGTTTGGTGGTTCCACCCATGTGACAAATGAAATCAAAATTAGTAGCCAGCAATAGTGGAATGCACTACCTTTTTCCTGTGACTCTACTACATATGCTATTAACTCATTCAACAAATACTACAACTAGTTGATTTTAACTCCCTCCGCATATAGTTATCTAGCACAACCGCACCCACAGTACATTGGTTCAGTCGCATCTTGCACAACAATTTGCTAGATAATACCTTCGCAGCGAACCAACAGTATGGTCATTGATTGATGTGATTAGGAAACCTCTTCTATCTCTATTCAAGTCATACTTATCCTTCATCCTGCCCATCATCACAGTGTCTTGTTCTTTCCTTAAATATGACACTAGATCTATACTTGCTAATGGTATACCTGTAATTATGATGATGCATTTGACATTCATAGATATTTGTTGGTTGAGCCAAAGGTAGCCACCGTGATAGGACGCTAATAATTGTTTCACACATGCATTCACCTATGTGCTTCAGCCGAAGTGTGGCATATACAGTAATCACAATACACTTGAATGGTCAAGTCCTCTTGTCCATTCCATTGGAACAAGGCACTTCGGTGAATCGGGTGTATCCTACACAGTTAGCATGTATTTATTCCTATCTAAATATTATTGCTTATTCATTCCATGATCAACGAAGGACAACTTCTGCAGTTTTGGTAGAATGTTATGCAACACCTTAACTCCTTACGACACCATGGGTGCTACCAGCGGGTACCGTGACTTATTTGGGACTCTAATATTTTGCGCATAAGAGTGTCTTGGTGGGATGTATGGTGGCAAAACATTCCTAGTTTATAATTCTTCGTCCTCCTCATATGGTAGTGGTGTTGGTGGTGATGTTGCTTGTCCTTTCTTCTTTCTATTTCCAGTGCGCTTCCCCCATGAGATTACAGACGAACCTGGTAGGTCTGAACACGCTTTTCCTAAAGGCCCAACTAGAATTTTCTTAGCATCTGGAGAAACCTTGGCTTGTGGTGGGACATATCCAGTAGTGTCTTCCATGATCTTCGTGGGTGATGCGGTCCCAACGTCAGATTTAGGATTTGTACTTGTGCTGGAAATCGAAATGACCGTGCTTTAAACAATTCACTTCGGCTCTTGGAGTTGCAGACAACAGTTTCTCTTCTCACATGCAAACTGAATGAAATGAAACTTGGGCATGAAGGTTGATAACATGTAACCATTCTTTGCAGTCATTCCTCACATGCACGAGCAATCAACAGAAAGGTATATGTCCTTTCAGTCACATGTGATGATCATTTGAATAATTTAGGAAACTTCTATGCATGTCACCTTTTACCTGTCACATCAAGTAGTAGTTATTTCCATAAGACATACATGACCAAAAATCATGCCTCCAAAGTCTCTCGGAGTTTTCAAATTAATGATGCCCAGTTGTCTTAATGATGGCCAACTGTCACTTCTGCGATTCTAGTGTTATTTGTGACAACGTTGCACTTCCTACAACATGTAGTATTCATTCAACATAGTTCCTTTGGTGCAATAGACTAAGTGTCTTTTCCATCATTTTTCTTCTTGTGGTAGACAAAGAATCTGTGACACTTTTCTTCTCGCTGAGACACAATAGAATTCTACAACCAACAAATGCATAAAATGGCTAAACAAAAAACTACCCAAGGGAAAGATAGGCAGAATTCTAATAGAATTTAGTTATAATTCTTCCCAAGAAGGTAAAGAGTCTGGTTGTAAGAAGGAAAATGAACTGCGATACATGTAGAAAAGGAAGAACATAAGTAGACAAAGGAAGAACAGAAGCAGATAAGGAAGAAAGAGCTAAGGCAGGAAGTAATCACAGAGGAAGCTGTGACATAAGAAGAGTTCGCAAAGGAAGAGAATCCACGATAGAAGGAAAGGATGTGACGAGATTAGCCCCAACGGAAGGAAACATGATAGAGAATGCATGCAACGACTGAAAATGACAGTTCAAGGAAGATAATGGGTATGAGGTCTGCTAAAGTTGACGGGAGTCACATGTGTGTTAAGGAATAAAAGCATCTTTGTAATTCAAGTTGTTAGTGCCTACTGAATGAAGTTGTCTAATATCGATATGTAAGAGTCTATAAGAATGAAGAACCCAATTTGTGTGCGGGTCGCTTCTGGATGTTTCTTATGTTGAGGTTACATATTATTGTTTCTTAGCTAGTTAGTTGAGTATAGAATCAATTAGTTGTTTTTTGTCTGTAAGAAGAGTCAAAGAGTCTGCAGCTGAGTGCGCAAAAGTATAGAGAAGAGTAGTTGATCCAGGTTGTGTGTGGATCAATAGTAGAGTCAAGTAGGAGAAGATTGAGTGAAAAAAGACCAGAGAGCATGAGAGGAGAGAGAAGTCTGTATAGATAAGAGAAGACGATCTAGAACAGAGTCTGTAGATCAGTGCACATACAAAAAGGTTCCATATATTTCTCATGATAGATGAAGAGCACCTTTGTGGTTTTTCCTGGAAGGGTTTCCATGTTAAATATTGTGTCATTGAGTAGATGATGAATGTGTTTATGTCGCATGAATGTATATGATGAATGTACTATTAAGTCACATGAATGTATATTGTGATTAAGTATTTATGTATTTTCTTATGAATGAGTTCCCTTATGCATGAATAGCACTAGTGATAGATAACTTGTATGTTAAAGCTTATATTGTTTTTATAATCTCTGTGACGTACAAGTTAGGTAGTGTCTTATCTACACACAGTAAGGTTAATTAATACACCCATCGGCTTCGATCGAGCAAGTTGGTAAGGTTCCAAGGGAGAAAAAAACCCCACCCAACTGCAGAAACTTGGTTCTGGAAATTACCCATAAGATATATCTCGGGTGACACTAAATCTGAATTGCAGGTGCTGCCAACTGAGCCTTGCTCTATCGATCTGATATCTTGGAATTTGTTGCACTGCTCTAGTTGAAATTTGTCATCACGACAGAGATATCTTTGAATATCTTCATTTTCATCACTTGTGATGCAACATCAATGCAGGATGGTCATCCGAGAAATCAAATGTATGTGTGAAGCTAGTAACTAACTTCTCCCATTCAAGAGTTCCTCATCGCAACTCAACTGATGTATACCAATTTCTTGGTATAATTTCCAGTGTATGCATGAAGTGATGAACCCACTCTTGTCACGGATATGCCTGACATGTCGTGCGATAATACTCAATGTGTTCGATAGGCTCTGTCAATCATGTATACTTGCGACCAGTATAATTGATCTCTTCTCCAAATCTTATCTTCATCAATTTTTTATATTGTGACCATTCAGATATAGATTCTTTATGCATACCCCACCATCTAGCAGGCGTAGCTTTTAGCATAAAGTCCAGGGAAAATAAGCATTGACACTCTATAAATTTTGCTTCAAACTCTGTAAAAAAGGATGCAAGGTTAGGCAAACCTTCATATGTAGGTAGCTCACTTACCTCAGCTCCTATCCGTCACACAAATCGTGTAATTCTTGCGCATCTTCTCATTAATACTTCATGCATTCAATTTTGCCAGTTTTCTAATGCTTCACCTGAATCAGATGTACAGGAGTTAACACTCCTCCAACTCAGCTTTTCATCAACTGTTGGATTTATATCGTCATCTCCTACATATGTGATATTATAGATATGGTCGAGATAGTCACCTTGTCCTTCACTGTGCACTAGTTCAACATATCTCTGTACTTCTAGTGGATCAATTGGTGCGACCACCCTTATCTCTTAATCTTCAAATGATAAGATTCTTCTCTTAAAATTTATGATGGTCTCGTTGTCTATCTCCTAGTCGATCCCCAAAAGTGCAGGATATGGGTTTGTATCTTCGACAATGTCAATCACCTTGAAATCCACATATATCCTCAGACGTTCTACTTCGACAAGTACCTGAGTTAGTCAACCAATAGGTAGGACCTTCGACTGATTTGCTAGACTGAGTTGATTTGGTGGCATAGGATTAGACGTTGACGCTTGATTCCTGTTGAAAATTTTTAGTAGGGCATCCAAGAATATTTCCTTTTCTCTCTAGACATTGAATGGTACCTTCTTTTGTGCTGTCGGCCGCACTTTTGGTTGGTCATGCTGTGCATTTTGGTTTGATCCAGTCGCAACACCTCCTCTTGTCATGACAATAATGTTTGCTTCTCTAGTCTCATTAGAGATCATCTGTATGTTATGGTTGGAATTTAGATTAGGATTCTGCAGGGGAATTGGATTTCCCATATTCTTAGCATGCCACTTAGAAATTAGTTGAGGGCAGTCCTCAACGGTGCAGTTGAAAACTTTACAATATGAACATGCCTTCACGGGACTCACACAGTCTCAAGCGAAATGTCTTGGTTGTCCATAAGTATATCATATGATTTGGCCTCTTCCGCGACCAAATCCTCCTCCTCCTTGTTGTTGTCCTCGACCCCGAAAATTTCCACCCCCCTAGGTTGAGGGTAGTGTTGTTGTGGTCAATACTGGTTCTGTTGAAATGGGGGTTGAGGATATGGATTTTGTTGATATTGGGCTAGTGGATATTGATCAGGTGGGTATTGAACTTGTGCTCACTCAAATTGTATCTTCTCGTCGTTCTTCATTAAGTAGGTATCTGCCATCTTCTCTTGTAGCTACTGGAATGTTCTACAATCCTTCTCATCGCTTCCTACATATTTACAAAATTTACAGTATAGACTAGCTGGTGTACTTACAATCTTCTTTAAGTCCAATCACTCTTCCAACCGATGACCTCGAGTCTGACATATTCTGCACTAAGGCATTTCTAGTGTATTTGTCAGGTTCAACGCTCCTACTGGAACATAGTTCATGAGCTCCATGCAATTAACTTTATTGTGTCCCTCAGTTCTACATTGGGTACACCAAATTACTTCTTGGGTCTCTTTCCCTTTCTTAATGTCCTGTTGTTGCAGCGTAAGGTTAGCTAGTTGCAACTGAATATGCATCATTCCTGCATCGGTCTCTCCAATCGGTGAGGATTCTAACTTCATTGATATCTCCAAATCTTTTGTCTACAACATAATATTTTGTTGCATCAACGAAATTTGGATGTACGATAACGGCGCTGCAATGAACCATTGCTTGTGTTGCATGTCTAACATCTGAAAGATTATTTTGGCCATCAATGTCTTAAATCTCTGGTCAAACTCACAGACCGACTCTATAGGTAATTTCTTAATTTCTTTAATTTCTATGATGCACTACGATTCACATTTTGGCTTTCTGAACTCGTCTATTAACCCCACTCAAATTTGGTCGAGTTTTTTCTGCTCAACTCCCACTGGAATTATAAAGAACTTCATGTACCAATCTAGCACACAACCTCTGAGGGTTGTGACCATCTACGCTTGCTTTATCGCTTCATATTGGACATGTCGCATGGTCCATATGACTTCACATAGAAACCAATGTTGCTCTGGGTCTTCTAACCCATTTCCATTAAATATAGGTAACTTAATATCATTTCCAACCATTATATTGGTTCCTGTTACACTTGGACAAAGAGTTTGACTAGCTAGACTCCCTTATCTGCTATTCATAGCATTAGTATTACTTGTATTTGCAAAACCACTAGAATACGAGTTTCTAGATCTTACCTCCAGTGATTTGTGTGGGGTTGTATGTGTATCGTACTCGTGCTCTAGGTCTGGAGCTTCTGCTTCTCCTTCTTCTCTTTTGAATATCGGATGATATTCCTCTTCTTTGTCACAAGAACCTTTGTTAATATGTGACGTTAGCTCGTAGTCTTCTCCTCTAGTCATACTACAACTTCCTCTTCTTGTCATAGTTTTTCTTCTCTTTCCCAACCAAAATATTCTTCCACAAACGTCCACCTTCTAGTTCAGTTCTTCTATTAATAGGGAACATCTCAGCTTAGTTTGCTCCATTTTTCACACACTTCTTCTGTGACATATCCCGCATTTTTGTGCATAGTCCTTCTAACTGTCAGACTCCATTCTTAGGATTCATTTTTCCCATACACACATCTTTATCTAAGTTTTTAAAGATGTCAAGTATCTTCCTCGTGGTCCTTAGAAAAAATTTCTTTTCGCCTCACTATATGAGGTTATTATGTCGACAACAAACTCAATAATGTATCCCTCCAGAATATTGTCTACCCAAAAATCGACAGCCCTCGACACAGGGTTGCTAGTACTCTTTAGTCACTGAATCAACTAAGGGTTCCACTCTGTTGGTTCTCCTCCTTGGAAATTCTTTCTCTGGGTTGTTAACTTCGACAACCATTCATACAAAATAATAGGGAACTTAGAAAAGAAAATCTTATGAATATCCATATAAAGGTATCACTCCAACCACCTCATTGGACTCAAACACCATCCTTTACTTTCTTCTTGTGCAAACTCAAATCCTTTAAAATCCACCCAGTCTTGGATTTCCATCTTCGTCGGATGCCAAAACATGTCGCTCACCAAAATGATTCATTGTCCCAGCAACAGAACCATTTATTGGTGTTTCATCCTTTCGACTGAGGTTCAGACCTTCTGTCGCATGTAATGAAGCCCAAGATATAGGCCCGACAGAGAAAGGCTTAGTCAGCAACACCTATGATGCAGATGTAGTCTCACCCGAGATATCTCTGATGTGTAACTACCAGAACCAGGTTTCCACAGTTGGGTGGGGATTTCTTCTCTCTTGGCACCTTACAACCTCACTCGACTGAAGCCAGTGGGTGCATTACTTAACCTTATTGTGTGCAGATAAGACACTACTTAACTTATCCTTCACAGAGATTATAACAACAATATATGCCTTAACATACAGGTTATCTATCACCAGTGCGACTCGTGCATAAGGGAACTCATTCATAAGCAAATACATAAACGCTTAGTTAAATTATATACTGTTCCTGCAACTTAAGTACATTCATGTAAAATAAACACATTCATCATCTACTCAGTGACATGATATTTAACGTGAAAACCCATCCATGAAAAACCACAAAGGTGCTCTTCATCTGGCATGAGAAATATATAGCACATTTTTTTTTCTGCGGACTCAACTGCAGACTCTGCTCTAGATCTTCTTATCTTATCTATACAAACTTATCTTATCTACAGACTCTGCTCAATCTTCTCCTACTTGATTGTATTGTTGATCCACACGTATCCTGGATCAACTACTCTTCTCTATACTTCTGCGGATTCAGGTGTAGACTCTTCGACTCTTCTTACATACACAAAACAACTAGCTGAATTTGTACTCAACTGACTAGCTAAGAAACAACAGTATGTAATCTCAACATAAGAAACAACCAAAAGCAACCCGCACACAGCCTGGGTTCTTCATTCCTATAGACTCTTACATGTCACTATCAGCCAACTTCATTCAGATAGCCAACATGTCATCGATCCTATTATAGTGACACTTGTCATTAGGAACTAACAACCCTAATTACAAAGATTCTTTTATTCCTTAACACATGTGTGACTCCCGCTGACTCTAGTCGACCTCGTACCCATGATCTTCCTTGAACTTTTGTTTTCAGTCGTTGTACCACTGCATGCCTTCTCTAACATGGTTCCTTCTATCATGGTTGATCTCATGGCATCCTTTCCTTCTATCGCTAACTATTCCTTCACAAACTCTTCTTATGTTGCATCTTCCTATGCGACTACTTATTGCCTTAGCTATTTATTCCTTATTTGCTTATGTTCTTCCTTCGCCTACTTCTGTTCTTCCATTTCTACTTCTATTGTAGTTCCTTTTCCTTCCTGCGACCAGACTCTTTACCTTCTTGGGCAGAATATAACTGAATTATGCCTATCTTTCCCTAGGGCCAACAACTCTTCCACTTTATCTTCTTGAATCGTGTCTTCACCTTCATATGGTCCATTCTTATTGGATGAGCTACTCTCAACTTTTTCATCTGATCCTTCACTTGCTTTGATCACTTCCTCAACCATGTAGAGATTGTTCACCTTGTCCCAAAAGTTCTTTGGTTGAAGTGCATTGTTCCAATATTTCTTTCATATGTCCTACTAGTCCTACTAGTCCTCAATTTCCATAGAATTGTTCTTTCTAGTATCCTTCTAACCTATAGATTTTGCTCTCTTTGGAGGAGTGTAACTAGATACCATTGAGTCCCATAACACTAAATCCCATTGAATTCAAATACACCTTCATTCTCACACTCCAGGATGCATAATTGGTCCCATCAAATAATTGTGCTCCATTTATAGAAACAACTATTTGTCCTTCCATGTGTGTCCAGAGGGATCTCCTTCATGTTGGTCAAACTTGTATGGAGGACTAGATCTGAGACCAATTATTGGAACACAATGAGGTACTAAGAGAGAGGGGGTGAATCAATATCTAACACAATTACCACTTTTTACTTCATTGGCATTTAATCAACCATAAACAAGATAAATAAATACAAGAGTGTACATAAGATATTTATGAGAATTCAATGAATCATCTTGATAAAAATAACAAGTGTTTTACATCAATATTTTCAACCACAATTGAAAGGGATCCAACCCTCTAGATTTCATCCGCTTCAATTGATGGGATGCTCTAACACCCCTCTCCAGATACAACTGGAAGGGCACTAACACTCACTCTCATTGTTAGCTACAACTGATAGGAAGCTTCAACTCCATTGGTTTTCAAGCTACAATTGGAAGGAGGCTTCAACCCCCTAGACACAAGCTCCAACTTGTGTCAAATATTCTATAATGTAGTCTACTTCAATTCCACTGCAAACATTTCTTCTTTGTTGTCCTATATAATCCCAAGTTTGCTCAATGATGGCTTTCAACTCCTTCCATTCCAATCCTAATACTCATATCTTCTTCTTTGGTCAATCTCACTTATGCTCTCACAAACTCTGCTCCAATATCTTATCTCAACTAATAACTTTTCTGCAACTATATCTTCATAAGGTCCGGACTTATAACTCTTGAAGGTCTACACTGATAAATTTTCAAGGTCTATACCGGTAACTCTTCAAGGTCTTCATTGAACACTTCACAAGGTTTGTACTTATGTTACTCTACTTGTTTTTATGTCAACTGAATGATTGCCCGATGGTGCATACCATAAAGTTTAACCCTCAGCCTTGTCATTAGTCCCAAGTGTTTTGATGTTGTCATTTTTCCCCTAAGCCCAATCTTATGATAGTCAACAAATGTTTCCTCATATATAGATTTGGTATAGTGCTTATGCCATTATTGTGCTAGAGCCTCCTCCTCCTTTCCACTGAAATCCATATTTCTCTTCACTTTGTTGGTCTTAGAAGTTGGAGAGGTCTGATCCACTGCCACTGGATAGATAGCCCTCCTCTTCCTCTTACCACTCCTAGGAGTGGTGGACTTCTTTGAAGGAGACTTCCCTTTGTCTTCTGGCTGCAAGCCTATTTCAAACTCATTCCAAAATAAGAAGTATGTCTATGCTATGTTTCTTCTTTGCAGTAGTTCTTGTAAAATGAGCTTTATCAGGCTATGATGGGATAGCCTGCCTGCAATTTTGGTGGGCTGGGCTTTGACCTGACGGGCCATCTTGGCTAGGCTCTTGTGTAGGTAGAAAGGCAGGTTCAGTGGGCTCCTGCCAGTGAAATGGTTCATCAATTTAAAGTGGTATATCATCACCCTATTATACCTGCCTTCACAAGTTATATAAACCAGGATTGCTTTCAACAACTGTTGCCACTTCTCCTCAAGCCAGGTTGAAGGGATGCTTTTCTTCCATACCACATTCTTGTGTTCAGGCTTCAAGTAAGACCCGAATTCCACATCCTTCATGATGGTGGTTTTAAATCATGTCTCCCTAGTCCTTGGGAGTTCTACTACTTCTACTATTAGGGCCTCATCAACCTGGAACTCTTCTCTGCCTATCAATTCCTTGGAGCCTTCAAAAGAGAGAGCAAAGGCTTCTGCCACTTGCTGGCGGGATCCCTGAATTTTATCACAGAACCTGTAACAACCTGCATCTTTGAAGAATTGGCGTACCTCTGGGTGTGACTCGAGATAGCCAATGTCCCCCAATTCCTATTTGAGTGCAGGTCCTCCTCCTTTCTTCATGTCTGGACTGCTCTTCTTGTACCTACAAAAATCAAAATTCGAACTTTGGGAAGGAGATTACCGTGCTGGTTTTAGGGAGGGCTTGGATCAGTGAGGACGCATGCATGAAAATGTGGAGTGGACCGAGGAGAGGGTGTTGATTTTGAGGGGTTGATCAGTGGTTGGTACTTGAGTAGGGGGACAGTAAGTTCTGATGAGAACCGTGAGATGACCAGTGCAGTGATCATTTTAACTAGGACTTAAGACTTTGTGGTGGTTCGGCTGTAGTCACGGGAAAGGTGGAGGGTATCTAGGGTTTGGGTATTTTATCAATCACTTCAGTTTCATAACAACCTCTTCTTTACCAACTCATGATTTTTCGTGGTCCCAGTCTTTTCGATGGTTAAGTGCTCGATAGTGGCAATCCTCACACTGACAGTGGTTGATTTTGACGGATGTACTAACTGTTTTCTTATTTGGGAGCTTTTGGTGGTTAAGGTAATCTTGGATCCAATTTTTAGTTGCCGAAATCTAGTATTTTTGGTGGCTAATGAACTGTTGAGAAGTTCGCCTAAGCCACCGAAAGATTCTCTTCAAAATTTTATAAAAAACGGAGTTAATGAGCTTTCGGTGGTTACTGTATTCCTAGATCAAACGTTTAAGCTGCCGAAAGCTGGGATTTTCAGTGGCTAATGAACCATTGAGACGTTCGCCTAAGCCACTGAAAACTAAACTTTGATTTTTATGAAAAAAACAGAGCACAAGGTGTTCCAACTTTATTAGACACACACAAATATTTCATAATGTGCACTGAAATCTTAATCACTATGCAAAAAATTAATTTTCTGAGTTTGACCTAGTGAAGACTAATTTATTTAGGAGATAACAAGTGGATTTAATCACAGAAGGTTGTATTTCCTTGTGGAAATTAATGTTATTTACTTTTTAAGCTGAAGGATGAATTTTTATGAAAGGTTATAGCCAAAATTCATGTGAAAGAAATTATATTTGTTTTTTGTTTACATATATATATGCATTTTAGCAGGTTATTTGGGTATGTCACAAATGGTATCAGAGCTACAGGTTCAACCCTATCGCCCTTTGGGAACACGTAGTTCTGCGACATTATGGAAAAAATTTGTTCTAACCTTGACATTTGTGTTTGGAATGTTTTGTGTACAAACAAGAATTGTTCTGTAATAGGGTACAATGATGGCCTCACAAAATGATCATGAGTATCTATCTAAAGAAGGTACACCAGTACCTCACCCAATCTAGCCGAAACCAGAGTGTTCTAAAGCCAGCCAGGTACTTGAAACTATGAATAATTTGATAGTGGAAATGCAGATCTTCAAAGTAGAAAATGAACAGCTGAAAAGGGTTCAAGAAAAACAGTAGGAGCTCAATGAAATGCTATTGCAAAGTTTACATGAGAAAAACAATGGGGAAAAACCACCAGCATAAGCAAGGAGGGACCTGGGAGTTGGGGACAATGTTGAAAGAAAAGGCAGTTCCTCCTAGGAAACTCAAAAATCTAGGAATCAATCCCAGACAGTCGAGAAGAGAAAAGTAGACCACCCAGAAGGAGAATTCAAGAAAATTAAACCCACCAGTTTTGATGGGGAATCCAGGACCAGAGAATAAGCAGAAGCTTGGTTGCTGGATATTAAAAAGTACTTTAAGATTTACAACTACTCCAGCAACATGAAGGTAAGGATGGCAGTCTACAACCTGAAAGGAAAGGCCAGTATTTGGTGGCAGGACCTAAAGATCTCCCATGGGTTAAAAGAGAAGAACATGGAATGGTCCGAATTTAAGAAACTCTTCAAGAAGCAGTACTTATCAGAAAGCTATTATGAAAGAAAGACCAAGGAATTTTATGAATCAAAACTTTGTTAAATGACCATGGAGGATCTCATCAATAAGTTTCTATATTTGCTACGGTTCATGCCTTACATTAAAGAAGAAAAGGTGAAGGTCCAACGATTCTTAAGCTGCCTGCCACTGTCTTACAGAGACTGGATTGGATTTGATAACCCCAAGACTCTGAATGAAGTGTTAAGAAACGCAAGGCTATGCTTTGAGTAGTATAAACAAAGGAATGACCTCTCCAAAGTCTAGAAGGACACGAAGCAGGACAATTTCAACCTGCGGAAGAAGGGCCTTCAGCCACCACCCTTCAGGAACTTGACAAGGAATCCTTAAGGAAATTCCTACAACAGAAAGGAATAGTTTCAGCATAAGGACAATGAACCTGTGCACCTTGGACTAAAAGAGACTGTTGGAACCCCTAATGAACCTCTGAAGTGTTGGGAGTGTAAGGGTCCCTACTTACGAAGGAATTTCCCACTCCTCGGTGAATCCAATAAGGATGTTCACAACTTGCAAGAAGCTTCCACTGTGGGAGAAATTGGCAAGAGTTTCCCCTGGATTAATGCAGCTCTTGAAGATCGACAGGAAGATCACCAATCTGCAATCGTAGAGATTGAAGGTACTATCTCTAACCAAAATCTCTCTATATTAATTGATCCAGGAGCTACTCCAAGTTACATCACTCCTAAAATGATGGAGAACTGTCAGCTCACCAAGGTAAGTCATACAAGGCCTTGGTCAATCCAACTAGCCACTGGGTCAAAAAGGAAGGTAACCGAGTTTATTTCTAATTGTGAAATTTCAATACAGGGTCATGCAACTAGGATTAATTTGAATATTTTGCCTCTAGGTTCATATGATAAGATTATTGGCATGGACTGGTTAGAAAGGCATAAAGTAGTATTAAATTGCTTTAATAAAACCTTTGCTTATGTGGCTGAGGATAAAATTGTTAGAGAGGTAAGGGGTTTTAGTAAGCCTGTTTCCTTAAGATAGATATCTGCCTTACAATTGAGGAAGTGTTTGATGAAGGGTTCTAAGCTCTATGTGGTAAAGGTTGCTGACCTACTCCTTAATGAAAACCCAACATTTGTAAGGGACCATATGGTGTTAAATGAATTCATGGACCTGTTCCCAAAAGAGATACCTAGACTTCCCCCTCAATGAGAAATAGATTTCTCCATTGAAATCATACATGGGTTTGCTCTAGCATCCAAAGTACCTTATCAAATGAGTATCCTTGAGTTAACATAACTGAAAATCCAGTTACAAGAAGATAAGGGTTATATCAGGCCTAGTGTATCACCGTGGGGAGGCCCAGTTTTATTTGTCAAGAAGAAGGATGGGACTTTAATACTGTGCATAGACTACATACAATTAAATAAGTGACCATAAAAAACAAGTATCCTCTGCCTCAGATTAATGATTTGTTCGATCAAGTAGGGGGAGAAAAGTCTTCTCTAAGTTGGATTTGAGGTCGGGTTACCACAAGATCAGGATTACGGAAGAAGATGTTAACAAAACAACTTTTAGGACCCGATATGGGCGTTACGAATTCATAGTAATTCCTTTTGGCTTGACCAATGCCCCTGCTACATTTATGTGTATGATGAATAACATCTTTAACAAGTGTTTGTATCAGTTCATGTTAATTTTCATTGATGACATCCTGATCTACTCAAGGTCAGAAGAAGAACATCAACAACACTTGAGAATCGTACTACATACCCTAAGAGACCACCAGTTGTATGCTAAGTTCGAGAAGTGTGAATTCTTCAAGAAAGAAATTCAGTACTTAGGACATGTCATCTTAGAAAAAGGGATTGCGGTAGATACGTAGAAGATAAAAGAAATTTTGGAATGGCCTGTGCTTAAGGATGTTGCTAACATTCGATCTTTCATGGGACTCACCAGGTACTACCAGAGGTTCATCCAAGCGTTCTCAAAGATAGCCTATCCTATTTCTTCCTTACAAAGGAAGGGATAAAAGTTTGTATGGTCTTTGAAGTGTCAGGAGAGCTTTGAAAATCTAAAGGGACTGTTAACCGTGGCCTCGATCTTGAAGGTGGATGACCCCTACAAAGACTACACATTGTGTACCGATGATGGTAAGGAGAAATTGGAGGGAGTACTATCTCAAGAAGGGCATGTGGTATGTTACAAATCTCGCAATTTGAAAGATCATGAACGAAATTATGTAGTGCATGATCTAGAACTGGCAGCAGTAGTGCACGCCTTAAGGATGTAGCGCCATTACCTGTTCGGGAAATATTTTCTCTTACTGACAGATAACACCTACGTAAATAATATATTTACTCACCATGGACTCAATGCCATACAATCACGATGGATGGCCTTCTTAAGTGGATTTGAATTTGAAGTGAAGCACATCAAAGGTAAGGAAAATAAAGTGCTTGATGCACTCAGCCGAAGAACTAACAAAGTGTATGAGATCGTCGTGAGTCAACCAGAAGGTGATCTATTGATCAGAATAAAAATAGCTAGCATCCATGATGTTGAATATGGAAATCTACTGAATAAATTGCTGAAAGACGAGGTAAACTTGAATGGGTAAGAGTTCAAAGTAGACCAGAAAGGATTAATTTGTTTTAAAAGCAAAATATACATGCCTAACGTTGCAGATTTGAAATTGTTTGTTCTAAATGAATTGCACAGACCTCCTTCTGCAGGGCACCTTGGTTACCAAAAGATGATAACAACCCTCAGGAAGCAATTTTTTTGGCCAAAATTGAAGGCAAATCTAGTTGAGTACCTGTCTAAATGTTTGGAATGTCAACAGGTGAAGTTCGAACATCAACATTCAGCAGATTTGTTACAACCCTTACCAATTCCTGAATGGAAATGGGAGGTAATATCTCTAGATTTTATCACAGGTTTTCCATTAACTCAAAAACAACATGATTCAATTATGGTTGTAGTCGATAAATTAAGCAAGTCTGCTCATTTTATACCTGTGAAATCGACTTATAAGGCTGTCAATGTTGCAGAAATATTCCTGAAGAAAATATTTCGACTTCATGGAGTGCCAAAGATGGTAATTTCTGACCGAGATGTCAATTTTACATCAAACTTTTGGAAATCATTATTTGCAGGGTTGGAAACCAAGATAAACTTCAACACTAGCTACCACCCTGAAACAGATGGACAAACAGAACGAACAAACCAATTCATCGAGGACATGTTGAGGATGTATGTCATGGAAAGACCCACCAAGTGGGAAGACTGCTTGCATCTGGTGGAGTTTGCATACAATAATGGTTACCAGGCCTCACCCAAGATGAGCCCATTTGAAATCCTATATGGAAGAAAGTGTACTTACCCCTTTTAGTTGGGATATCCTAGTGGATCGTTTGATGGTAGGACCTGAAATGTTGCAAGACATGGAACAAACTGTTCGGGAAGTACAGAAGAATTTGAAGGTGGTGCGGGATTTCCAAAAGAGTTATGCTGACTTGAAAAGACAACATAAAGAATTATCGGTCGGGGATCATGTTTACTTCCAAGTCAAGGCCAAAAGGAGCGGACCCTTTCAAGTTCTGGAAAGGATTGGACCCATGGCATACAAGCTTGCTCTTCCAACACACTTAAGAATTCATAATGTTTTTCATATTTCATTACTGAAGAAATATGTATATGATTCCAATCACATCATTGATTGGAATGTGGTATAGGTGGAACCAGAAGGCAAATTCCAGGTGAAACTTGTGCACATTTTGGATAGGAAAGAAAATGTGCTTCAGAACTGAGTCGTCGCTTGGGTTAAGGTGCAATGGAAGCACTTTAGCCTGGAGGAGGCAACCTGGGAATTATAAGATGTCCTACGAAAGAACTACCCAGGTCTATTCCCAAGAATTATGGAAGACGATTGAGAACACTGCGGACAGTGTTACAATAAGGGGGAAAGGATGTAATATCCCCCAAGTGATAAACTTTATTTGTAATATTTTTGAAAACTATTTTTATTTTGAATGTGATTGGTAGACCTGGAATATGCCAATCGGTCCTTGGAGGACAGATGTAGCTGAAACAGTATGCTTGTAATAAAAATTGAGAATGATGGGGACAACCATGTTGAATGAGGAAACTATGCATGCGAGAATGGGGGATAGGAACACTCAATCTCAGGGAGGTTACACCAGGCATGGGAATTCCAGTATGTCGCTATATCCACCCTAGGGAATCAGAGATGTAGTGGTTATAGAAATTCCTGGGGGGGATTGGTCGTTAGCTACAAAAGACCTAGGCAAAAAAAAACTACAAATAAGGAAGCATATGCTAGGAGGCGGGATGCCGCTGAGTATGTTGGAACAAGGAAATACTTGTTATATGGGCACTTTGTGTTAGGCAAGCTGAAAGAAATACTTGCTGCATGAGCACTTTGTGTTAGGAAAGTGATTTCTCAATGGGGAATTGGAGTTGAGTTTGTTTACCACCGCTCTTGGCATGCATAGTTTAGCTCGGGGGTGATTGAGGGCGGAGAAATATATGCCTAATCTACGGTTGGGTGGAACGTGGTAGTTCCCTTTTCATTGTGGCTCGTTTACACAAATAGGTCTCTTTACTGAAGTTTTGTTACCGCCATTCTATTGAACCTAGCGTATGTTGGTTTCATGTATAATTGTGTTTCAATGCCATGGAAATGATAATTAGTAGTTTCAATTTCACTGATGGAAATAATGCTTACAAAATATTATTCTCACACTCTGTTTTTTTAAGATGATTGTGCCATGTATTGAGGAAAATGGCAACTCAAATGGTGTAATAGTTTCTGTAAAAGAGTCACCAACATACTGCATGATTTCATTTGATTGATGAGCTTAGGGCGTGTCTGTAGATGTCTGAATGTATGTTTCAATGTTGTTGCAATGATAAGAGAATGCCCTAAGGTTTGTTATTGAAAGTATTGTCAATAAATGGGTGTGTGCTCATATGAGTATGATTGCATTGGCTATGTAGGTTTTTAGTGGTTGAACCCTACTCTGTTGATGCCCTGCACTTGGGTTTTTGTCATTCTCCTAAGAGGAGTACTCCTGATCTGTTGGAAATGGTTATGACTACATGGAATGCATAGATCACTGAAGAAGGAATGCACCTACTATGTCTATCAATCCCGTGGAACTTGCAGGTGGACTTAGTATTCTGGAAACGGATACTCCTGCTCTGTTGAATGACTGCGACTTGTATTGGTTATTTTGGGTTGCTTAATGGTGTCATAACGTCCTGTAAAGAGTTACTTGCATAATGTATGTTTTCCCTGGATTAAGCATCCAGTGTAATAGTTCCTTGTGGGGAGGCTTGAGCTTTGTTATGGGTTGAACCATCCCAGGAATAATGGAGTGCATGTCTAATACTTATAGTTTTGAATGGGATTTGTTACTTGCCTCTACCACTTTTCCTTGAGAAGGTTTAGGTCAGTGAAAGGAAGAATAAGGGATGGAGGGTCTAGATTGTATGAAGGAGGAGATCAAAGGATGTGGAGGATTTTGCCAAGGTAAGACGCCCAGACTTAAGAATTTTAGCATTGACAGGAAAGGTTAACTTGTAGGAAGAATCAATCGTCAGATTAATGGAGGTAGGTAGATCAACAGTGGACAAAGATTTTGCTAAGTAGACTTGGAAGGAAAAATGAGTTGGGCGAATTTGTGAAATCTTGTACACCCCACATGTTTCGACGACTGATATTTGATGAGGATGGAGATTGATGGTGGGAGTCGATTTCGCATCCTCAAACTATGCGAATAAACTAACTTTCTAGATTTGCAAAATTCGGTAGGCCCAATGAAGATGAATGGTGAAGATCAAATGAGGATTTCGATCTATGACGAAGGTTCATTTCACAATGTCAACAAGCACGGATAAATAAACTTTCCAGATCTGCGAAATCTGCTAGGCCTACCAAGGATGAATGGTGGAGATTTGAGCCGCAAGATCGACGATTGAGATTGACCCCGCAAGAATCAATGGTGGGGAAGAAGTCATGCGAAAAGTGAACGAGTAAGGGTATCATAGCTCGGGATTTCTGAACTCTGAAGCCTGGACCCAGAAGTCGGAAAGTTGGAAGTCGAAAATCAGAAAAGTGACAAGGGAGCACACCACATTTCAGGATTTCCACTACCTAAAGTCGAAATCGGAAATCGGAAAGCAGAAAAGTGATAAGGAAGATCACCGCATTTCAAGATTTCCGCTACCCAAAGTCAGAATTGGAAGTCGAAAGGGCGGAAGGCAAAGGCAGAAAAGAGCCGAAAATTCTAAGTTAAAGTGCATGTTTCCACACCCCAGAGTTCGCAACGAAAGATAGGAGGTGGAAATTAGAAAGAGAAATGGGGCCAAGCATTGGTTTTCTGCGACCCAGAGTCCATCTGCGAAAGGCGGAAAGCGGAAGGTGAATAAATGAAGGTGTCGTTTGTTAAGTTTTCGATTCCCGCAGTCCGCAGCATAATGCAGAAAGGTAGAAATGTGGATAAATGATTCCGTTGCATGTTAAGTTTTCGATTCCCATAGTCCGCAATGGAAGGTGAAAAGGTGAAATGCGGAAGGCGAAATGTGGTGAGATGATTTCGTCGTATGTTAAGTTTCTGATTCCCAAAGTTCGCAACAGAAGGTGGAAAGGCGGAATGTGGAAAGTGGAAAGGCATGAAATCACAATGGTGATTTGTAGATTTCTGCCTGCCGTAAGCCGCATTGAGGAATGCGGAAGGCGAAAGTCAGAAAAGTTAGTTTTAGTGTAGAAACGACTTTTCTAGTTGCAGAAGTGGATTCAACTGCGGAAGGTTGTATTTCCTTGCGGAAATTAACGTTGTTGACGTTTTAAGCTTAAGGATGAATTTTTATGAAAGGTTATAGCAAAAATTCATGTGAAAGAAATAATATTTGATTTTTTTTTACATATATATATATATATACATTTTAGCAGGTTATTTGGGTATGTCACAGTCTTGAAAATAGACTTCCTTTGGTCTGGTTCTTTTGTCAATGTTTGCATTTCTAGATTCAACAAGGTTCTTCTAAGCATTAGTCTCTCTTCAATGTTTAGTTGGGCTATAACACCCTTATCCCCAACTACAAATCTAACTATGCTCTTAGCTCCTTGAGTAACATGGGTTATGTTCTCTTGCCTACTCATAGTATGCAGGTTTTTGAGGCATTCATAGGTTCTGTGTCCTATTGTTTGACACTAGTAATAAATCATCGGTGATCTTCCAACTCCTCTACCTCTTGGGTTTGTGTTTCCTCCATAAGTCCCATTGTCTCTAAAGGATTCATTACTCTTTCTAAATTCTTGGGTTGGAGCATTTACATTGCTGACTTCTTCTCCTTTTCTTTGTCCTCTCCCAGACATTCTACCCTTGCTTCTTACCATTGCTCTTCCTTCAACACTAAAAATATTCCTAGACAATTTCTCCTTTGTTTTTAAGGCAGGTTATTATGCTTCTCCAACTATTATAATCCTCACAATAACCAATTCATCTTGTATTGCATACCTTAACCCATCAATGTACCTAGACACAACTTCATCTCCTTCATCATTGTGCCCTAACCTAATAGACGGCTTATAAAAGTCCTTTGCGGACTCTGTAACTGCCATTTCTTTCTACCTTAAATTTGCATATTTCTAAACAAATTTAAGATATAATATGAAGATATAATATTACCCTTCAATTTGGCAAACATTCTATCCCATGCCTTGATTTTCTCTTTGCTCTTTCTTTGTCCATCAAGTTGTATATCATCCCACCACAAGAATGCATGTCACTTCAACTTTGCACATGCCAACTTTACTTTGTCAGGGTCTTCAATACTCTCAATGTCAAAATATTTCTTGATATCTCGAATCCATTAAAACAACTCTTTAGGGCTCAAATTTCTTAAGCAGGTACTAACCTCCATTATGGGCCTACCTCTTATATCTATCAATGCCTTCAATAACCTGTCTTCTAGAGCTATCATTGCTTCCTCCTGGGGAATTTCTTCCTCATATTCATCTTTACTCACATTTTGGATTTCTATTGCAACTCTTATACTTTAAGTTGTCTTTAAGGATTATATTCTTGCTTGCAGGGCCCTAATTACTTCATATGTTGTACCCCCTTGTTGTCTTATGCCTTTACCTCATACTGATATTTCTTCTCCCTTTCTACTAGTCGTTATGTTGCACCTTACCAAACTCATGCTATATAATTTCTTCACTTTAATATATAGTTCTACCCATCACCCGCAACCACTAGCTACTAGCAACCCCTTTCTTTGTTCTACTAGAATTGTTATTTACAAATAAGTAGGTTCAACCTGCTCTTATACCAACTAGTGTCGAGGGTCAACCTTCAACCCCTATAGTTTCAAAGTACACAACAAACACACATGCAATCACCAACTGATTCACTACACTCCAGGAGAATTAATCACACACCTGACACAGAAATATTTTTAATTTTGTATTAAACTTATGCAAGTGTGTACAAATTACTGTTAGGATATTTAGACACTTAGGAGTTAGTTAAGATCAGCTCGTGTAATATATCCGTTAGGTAAAAGTGTGTTTCTTTAGTATGCATTAGTATGTATTTGTAAATATTATAATCCGACGGTCACGATATGTTCTAGACATAGAGTGATCCGACGGTTCAGCTTCTCTTAGATCATACCTACCATTGATCCGTGGCTTAACACCTGATTAATCTATGATCTCTATTTAAAGAGCATAGAGGGTCCTTGGCTAGTTGATCGATTATGAGAAGCTCATGTAACTTTCTTTCTTTTGCATAATAAATTGTTCCAAGTAGCTATTTGGCTGGGGCCATGGATTGTTTTCTTCTCGAGGGTTTTAACCACATGACAAACATCAGTGTGTTGATCTGTGATCTATTTGTGTGAAGCGGTTGCTCAAGGTGTTCAGTCTTTTGGGAGTACCCTGTGTACCCGAACATGGTATCAGAGCTTTTATGAAGAGCTGCTTTCGGTTTTAATCAAGATCTGGAATCGGTGTTGCTGAAACTTTGAAATGGTTTTTGGTTCTGGATTTTCTATGAATTTTTGCCATGTGGGAGCTATTCCATTGCGTTCGGAGCACCGTTTTAATTGGGAAATAGTTTTCGTTTCGGTCCGAAAACCATTTCCGTTTGTTCCAGAAACACCAATTTCGGTAAATATGAAGGTATAATGCTACAGTGACAGATTTGTTTTTTTTTTTTTTTTTAATATCTCATATCTTATCAGTTTTATTATTAGATCTTTTTTTGTTTTAGTCTCGGACTATTACCTTTCCTGACTGCATATGCTCTTTGCCGTGCACCTTGCACGATCGCGGCGAATCAGAAATAGTAAGGGAAAGTTTTTTTTTTGTCTTCTCGGCTACATATGCTCTTTGTCGTGCACCTTGTGCGATCACGGCAAATCAGAAACAACGAGAAAACTTGAAAACGTAGACTTTCCGTGTAAGCTAACCAAGATCTAACTCCATTGTGTGGAAAAAGTTTTTTTGTTTTTGTTTTTCCTTTTTTTTTGTGATTTGCAGGGAAAAAAGGCAAGCATAGAGAACAAGAGAGAAGAGTAAAAAAAAACCCTTCCTCTTTCTTTTCTTTTATGTACCTTTTAAACTTAGCTCACTTGGTCCAAAGTTGCTTTATTTCTTAAAAGATCTTGAGTTCAAGTCTTATTAAGCTACTTTTTAGTGCATGCAATTTCTATTTTCAAGTTACTTTATTGTAAAAGTGCATCTCACATAAATAAAATAAAATAAAAAGTGAGTCACTTAAGTCTTTTAATTTATTGCCGCACTATTTAAAAGTAACATTATTGTAAAAGTGAACCTCACTTATTCTACAAAATTGATTCATTTCAAAGCAACTTTATTGTAAAATGATTGTCAAAGGTTGATCCTTGAAGAAGGGGGTTATTTTTTTTAGTTGGTCAAGTTAATATCTGCCACGTCACTATTGGGGACATCTTCAACATTTTCTTTGATCAAGCATAACTTCATCATCCAAAATCAGTTTTCAGTGCCATTTGTTTTAAAACCGCATATTTTTTCGAACTCTTTGCAACCAGATAGTTAGTTTCTGTTTTTTCAGCCATTATTTTACAGTATGGCCGCCCCTTGTGATATTATACTTACAAGTTCTTATTATTTCTCATGGAAATCTCATATGGAGGATGTTCTACGAAGTAGGGGACTTTTCAAGATAACCTCAGGGAAAGAAACAGAACCCACTGATGATGATAAGAAAATTAAATGGGCAAATAGATGTAATGAAGCTCGTGGATTGATTGGGATGTCAATCTCTACTAATTTGCGATTCCACATATTTGAAATTGATGAACCTGATAAAGCTTGAGAAAAATTGGAATCTGTGTTTGGTAAACACAATGAAATTTGGGGTCATCAACTTGAGAATGAGTTGCTTTCCTTGAATCCAAATGATTTTTCATGCATTCAAGACTATTTATCTAAGTATAAAACTCTTAAACTCTTATGTGTAAAATGCAAGATTAAGAAAGATGACAAACAATGTATTTATCATATTCTTTTCAAACTTGGACCTGCATATTCTATTTTTGTATCTACATTCTACTCCATGAAAGAATTCTTGACTGTAGCTAGCTATCAAGAGCCTAGTTTTGAATCCTTTTGTGATTTCTTAATTAAAGAGCAAGACAAAGTCATTCATCTTGGAATAATTAACAATGCAGATACATCTAGGAAAGCCTTATTGTCCCAATAGAAAGAAAAGTCCAAGCCTCCTAAGAAATAGAATTCTCACAATAATAAGCCAAACAATAAGGGTCTGAAACCCTCTCAGTCAGCTCCTTCTTTAAAACATGACAAATGATCCAAGCCCAAAGGAAAGAAGACTGAGCGTCATTGCAATTTTTATGGGAAAGATAATCATGATGAATCTAAGTGTTTCAAGAAGATGACAGCCTTGGAAGTAGCAATGAAGAAGCACCACATCAGCCTAGATTCGTCTTCAGAATCTAACTCTCATGGACATACACTTTGTGCTTCTGGTTACTCTTATATTGCATCTTCTTCTTCTACTTCAAATGAATGGCTCATTGATTCTGGAACATCTTATCATATGGCTAAGGATCAAGCCATCTTTTCTACTATGCATGAATGTAACACCAAACAAATATTTATTGGTGATGATAGATCTCTAAGTGTTGTAGGATCTGGAACAGTTCAAGTAGAAAATGGTCATTTCAGTGATGTACTATGTATTCCAAAAATTTCCTGCAATTTGTTATCAGTCTATCAAATTACTCATTTAGGTGAAGGTAAAACTGTGACGTTTACACCTCACCAAGTTGTAATCAAGGATTTTAAAAATCCTCAAAATGTCCTTGCTACTGGAGCTGTTGATGATATTACTAGGTTGTACAAATTTAACAACTTTGGGTCATCACCTTTTCCTTCAGTTTTTGTTGCTCATAGTGATAACTTGAGCAAACTTTGGCATGAGCGATTTGGTCACTTAAATTATCGCTCATTGCAACAACTATGTAAAGACAATATGGTGACTGGTCTTCCGATGGTATCTTGCAAGGATGGTGTTTGTTCCGGTTGTGTACTCGGAAAACATCATCGGGATAGTTTTGATAAACGTGCCTCTTGGCACGCATCGGTTTCTTTGGAGCTTGTGCATAATGAATTGTGTTGTCCTCTTTCATCTGCATCATTTTCTGGTTTCAAATATTTCTTAACTTTCATTGATGACTACTCCAGACGCACTTGGGTTTACTTCTTAAAACTTAAGAGCGAAGTATTTAACATGTTCTTGGCCTACAAGGCCCTTGTTGAAAAACAATATGGTCATCAAATTATTAAGTTAAGATCTGACAATGGAGGAAAATATGTCAACAACAAGTTCATTACTTTCTGCACTGAACAAGGAATCCAACAACACACTGTTCCATATACACCACAACAAAATGGTGTAGCTGAACGGAAGAATCGCACTTTAAAAGAAATGGCTAATTCTATGATCCAATCTAAGAGACTAAGTCTTCAATATTGGGCTGAGGCCATAAATTGTGCAAATTACATAGTTAATTGTACACCCACTAAAGTTTTGCAAGGTATAACACCAGAAGAAGCATGGAGTAAAATTAAACCATATGTTAGTCATTTTCATGTGTTTGGTTGTGAAGCATGGGCTCACATTTCGAATGAAAAATGGAAAGCATTGCAGCCTAAAAGTGAAAAGTGCATATTTGCTGGATATTCGGAAGATGTAAAAGGTTATAGACTTCTTCAGTTCCATTCACATGATATAATCATTAGAAGAGATGTTAAATTTGATAAAAATCTCTTGACGGGTGTGCCATCTTTAGCCTGCGAGCCTGATTCGACAATTGTGCCTTCTTCTTCTTCTTCTTCCAACTTTCTTGATAGGTTTCCAACTCCAGTTTCTGATGATGACAGTGAGGATGAAAATCCACCTCCGCCTGCTCATGTTCCTCCAATTGCACCAGCACCAATACTTCCTCGATGGGTCCGTCCAACATGTGAAGCAGCTGGTGATCTTGCTGGTGATCCGAGAGATCAACGTCGAACACGTTCTTAGTTTCAGCGAGCCTCTTCTCTTTTGGCTCAAGTTTCCAAGAATCATGATCCAGAAACTTTTGTAGAAGCTTCAGGAAATCCAGATTGGGATGCAGCTATGGATGAAGAATATCGTTCCTTAACGACGAACAATACTTGGGATCTTGTTCCTCTTCCAAAAGGAAGAAAACTTGTCAGATGTAAATGGGTCTACAGAACTAAGTTTGCATCAGATGGAAGTGTTGAAAGACTTAAGGCAAGGTTAGTTGCCAATGGTTTTTCCCAAGTTGAAGGGATTGACTACAATGAAACCTTTGCTCTTGTCGCAAAAATGAATTCCATCTGCCTTGTTCTTTCCCTTGCAGCCTTACATAGCTGGGAAGTCCATCAAATGGATGTCAAGTCTGCCTTCTTACATGGTGATTTACATGCGGAAATTTACATGGAACAACCTCCTGGATATGTTCAGAATAACTCTAGCCTTGTTTATCTCCTTAAGAAATCCTTATATGGCCTTAAGCAAGCTCCTAGAGCTTGGTATGCCAAAATGGATAGCTTTCTCCTTGACACTAGTTTTTCTATATGCCATTCTGACCCCAATGTCTATACCAAGAAAGTAGGAAACCATCTCATCATACTTGTTCTTTATGTTGATGATCTTATCCTTACTGGTAGTGACCCTAAACTTATCACCCATGTGAAATCCAGTCTTAAGCAAAATTTTGAAATGTCAGACTTAGGAAATTTGCATTATTTTCTTGGTCTCCAAGTCTTGAAAACCAAAGAAGGAATCTTTCTTTCCCAGTCTAAGTATGGTTGTGACCTTCTTCGTCGCTTCCACATGGAAGATTGTAAACCAGCCCCTTCTCCCTTCTAGTCTGGAGTCAAACTTTCTGCCACTTGTACTTCCCTTGAAGTAGATGCCACCTTGTATCGTCAGCTTGTTGGTAGTCTTTTATACTTGATTGATTCCCGTCCTGACCTTTCCTTTGCCGTTGGTCGTGTTGCCCGTTATATGCAAACTCCTCATGAAAGTCACTGGAAAGCAGCAAAAAGAATACTTCGATATATTCGAGGTACAATTTAGTTTGGGATTCATTACAGTACAGAGGGGGAACCTTTGTTGGTTGGTTTCACTGATTTAGATTGGGGCGGCGATCCTGATGATTAGAAGTCTATTGCGGGTTATGTTTTCAGTTTGGGATCTAGACCTATCACTTAGGCTTGTAAGAAACAACAAGCACTTGATCTTTCTTCAATAGAAGCAGAATATCGAGCCGCCGTTAATGCCAGTCAGGAAGCTTTATGGCTTCGACAGATCCTTTCAAAGTTTGGATTCGAGCAACAACAGCCTACTCCACTTTGGTGCGACAATCAAATTGCCATCAAGCTTGTCAAAGATCTAGTTCTACATCAGCACAGCAAACACATTGAACTACACATGCACTTCATTAGAAATCTTGTTCATGATCGTGTTCTTGAAATACTCTATTGCCCTATAGATGATCAAGTTGCAGACATCTTCACCAAGTCTCTTCCATAAGCGAAGTTTTCTAAACTTCGGTCTATGTTAGGAGTTCAGGAATGTGTCCTTAAGGAGGGATAGGCTCTAATGCCTCCTTCCTTCTCCTAATAGTGTCACTTTTGTAAATCCTTCAATCCTATCCCAAGTTGTTCTTAAGGGGGGATGTTAGGATATTTAGACACTTAGGAGTTAGTTAAGATCAACTTGTGTAATATATCCGTTAGGTAAAAGTGTGTTTCTTTAGTATGCATTTGTAAATATTCTATTCCGATGGTCACGATATGTTCTAGACATAGAATGATTCGACGGTTCAACTTTTCTTAGATCATACCTACCATTGATCCGTGGCTTAACACCCGATTGGTCTATGATCTCTATTTAAAGAGCATAGAGGGTCCTTGGCTAGTTGATCGATTATGAGAAGCTCATGTAACTTTCTTTTTTTTGCATAATAAATTGCTCCAAGTAGCTATTTGGCTGGGGCCGTGGACTATTTCCCTCTCGAGGGTTTTAACCACGTGACAAACATCGGTGTGTTGATCTGTGATCTATTTATGTGAAGCGGTTGCTCAAGGTGTTCGGTCTTTTGAGAGTATCGTGTGTACCCGAACAATTACATACATGCCGAAGGCTTCCATCTTCATCTTCTTAGTAATCTGGTGCCCTCTTGACTTCTACCCCCATCGTCCATCTTGTCTAAACCCCTCTTCCCAATTTTTTTTCTTACTCCCCTCTCCTACTATAATGTGTTGGCAGAAAAATTAATGCCCCCATTTGATTGCAATTTTGGCACATTGATGCACGAGCTACCTATTAATAAACAAGCACCAAAACAATTTGGCCGATCCCAAAATTTGACAAGGCTCCACGTTTGTAGGCAAGTGGAATCATTTGAAAATTTGACCTAAAATCATGTCATGCCATGAATTTGGTTGATACTCTCATTGCTCTGTATCAAAATATGATCAATCGACTTATTCTTAGGTCACCTTAAAAGTAAGAAAGTTAAAGTTAAATTAAGACTTCAAAATGTGATTAAATTTTATTTACACAAGATTATGAAATGTTTTTGAAATTATATCAACATAAACTATCCTAATAACTCTCCAAAACCAAAAATATATTACTTAAATAAATAACTTATAACACATTAAAATATTAGATTAATATATTTAAAAATTAAGTTATAACAATACATTGATTGCGACCAGCCAAATTTTAATACGAAACAAAATCAACATCCAACATAGCAATGGAAATTGGAATATGCTGCTGCAAATACAACTTATGATATTGAACCACTAGAAGCCAAAATTGGTCATCATCACATTGGCTCCCGAGTCCCGATGTGTCCCACGAGCTATTCGACATTTTCAAGTTGTGTTTTTGATACTCGTATTCAAAGTTTGTATTGCTCTCTGGCACAAATTTCACTGAGATGTGCATCGATATTGCGGTGTTAACATGGAAACCAAATTTATAGATGTGATCTGGTTGACCAATAGCTCAAGCGAACATAAAAGATTGAATATAATAATGCCGTTAACGAAGGGCATATCACGCGGACAGACAAGATGATTCAGAAGCCATCCATGGATAAATTGCGGAATTAGGCTTGATGTATACTTGCTATTTTACTCATAACAGACGGTCCTTCCCCTTCCCAACGGAGCATTCGTGTAAATGAACAAACCTGGCAGTGGCTCCGTCCATGCACAAAATCCTGCTCCTACTACTGCCATTTAGTCCCATTTGATTGAAGAAACTTAAACCCCACTGTTGTATTTTTATGACTCGTTTGGGTTTTTGATAAAGCCACAGATTTTTCAAGCGACTAGGATTAGCTGAACACTCTGCAAATTTGGTAGTTGACATACTTCGAGATGGCAGGTTTAATTTCTCCTGCAACACTATCTTCACGGGATTGCTTCAGTTTTTCTCCTCTCTTCAGTCAAATTCCTCGTGATTTTTCAGCTGTAGCAGGGTTTCTCAGGGTCAAGAATGGAGCTGACCTTCACCAGAGGATTACGAGAGCGAATTTTCGCGTCAGTGGTAATGCAGAGGATATGTCAAAGTCCCGTATCTCTGTAAACACTGCTGGTTCTCTATTGAAAAACGGAATTAGAGGAACGAGGCCTTCGAAATCTTTGGGTAGCTCAGAGTATAGTGATAGTTCAGGAGGATTGGAGAAGTTGGATTTTGACATTGTCATTGTCGGGGCTGGTGTCATTGGCTTGACCATTGCGAGACAGCTTTTGCTTAACACCGACCTCTCAGTCGCAATCGTTGATGCGAAAGGGCCCTGTGCAGGCGCTACTGGTGCTGGTGTGTATGTTTGTGTTCTTTTTTTATGAATCCCGGTTCGTTTATATTTTCTTGCAGTGAAGCGTTTCCTCTGTCTGTCAAACCTTCAAAAGAACAACAAAAAATTATAATATTCACACAAAAAGGTGATTCCTTGTGCGGAATGAATAGTAGATTGAGTAGGCTGCTATGGGATTGCTAATCTCACTATAAATAATAATTAAGAATCAATAATATTCAATTGTAATTGCTCTCACTGCCACAATGAAACTGTGAACCAGGTCAGGGATATATCTGGATGGGATACAGGACGCCAGAAAGTGACAAATGGGAGCTGGAAGCAAGAAGCAAACATCTGTGGGAGGAATTTGTGCAGGAAGTAGAAGCCTCTGGCTTAGAGCCTTTGAAATTACTGGGATGGAAGAAAACAGGTTAGTACTGTTGATTGATGATCATTGAAAGGAACCTAGGTTTATGATAAAGTGAGCTTGATCCGTCGTTACAAAACGGTAGTACCAGATTCTTCAGAGTCTAGGCCTGTTCCTGGGTTTCATTACTCTATTCTTTGAGAAGGCCAAGACAAGTCAACTCCTCGGAGTCTGACTCGACCCCAAGTCATACTCGTGATTTTGATTCGTATATATGATTCAAACTCGCAAGTTAAACATGAGTCCGATCGACTTAACACGCCTGATTTGTGAGCCTTGCGAGTTAGACTTGGCCTTCTGTCTATAAAAGAGACAGAAAACACAAAAGACATACTCATTGAATGCTTGTTTTCTGATCCAATTTCAGCAGACCGCTGAAAGATATATCAATTGTCCGATTTCATGGCTTATTTTAATATGCTTGGAAATGAGTTATTTGAAAATTTTCATTACATGGACATTCAAAACTTCTATTTTAACGATATTTTTTGAAATTTAGTGTTAGTTTTTTAAAATTTTGAGAGTCAACTTCCAAGTTTTTCCGCGAGTATGAGTCAACTCTTACTCCCAAGTCATTCTCCAAGTTAAGTTTGATATCTTTCACACAAACTTAAAAACTTTATAGCTCTGTATGCACAGATGCATTCCGCAACATACAATCTTGGCATCAAACTGTTGTTCAAGAAACAAGAACCCTGAGCTGATACTGAATTGTAAAACTTGAACTTACCATGAGCTTCTATTCATTCATTCCGTATTATTATCAATGAATGCCAAATTCACATCCCGCAACTAATTGAAATGGTGCTACCATCCTCACTATATACAGGCAGCCTGTTAGTTGGCACAACATCAGAAGATTCTGCGGCATTGCAGGAGAGAGTAAAGCTGTTATCAAAAGCTGGTATTAGAGCAGAATTCGTTTCTGCTGCCTCTATGCATCAAATAGAGCCTGCAGTTGAAGTTGGAAAGGAAGGAGGAGCTGCCTTTATACCAGATGATAGCCAGATAGATGCCAAGCTGGCAGTGTCCTTCATACAGGAGGTCTGCAACCATCAATTAAATTTTGAAAGCATATTAATACCTTATTAACATTCTTCCCATTCCACTGTAGCGCTCTATAAATGTCCACTTAATATGTAATCAGCCTCAACATCGAAGAATTTTGTGTTGAACAGAAGAACAGACTATTTACTTCCCAAGGTAGATATGAAGAGTTTTTTGAAGAGCCTGCTGTCCGCTTCTTAAGGTGCATTCCATATTTTCATCTTAAACTCATCTTAGACCGTAGTTTCAGAAGTCAAGGTTTTCTTCTTTTGGGCCTGTTTCAGTTGCATGCTTTACAGGCAACTCTTCTGCAATTTGACTTTTTAAATATTTTCTTCAGATCAAACCGAAAGGGTGATATTGAAGGAGTGCAGACCTCCAAGCGTGTATTATATGGTAATAAAGCTGTGATACTTGCAGCAGGAGCATGGAGTTGTTCTCTAGTTGAAAAAATGGCAGAAGAGTTAAGTTTTCCATTGCATGTTCCAGTCAGGCCTCGAAAGGTGAGGTATAGTTCATGCTTGAAATATTTAAAAATCTAAATCGTTGGTGAATTAGGAACCACGTCTATACCTTTGTTTTGCTTGTTGCTTTCTGTCATGCAAGTGCCATTCCTGTTCCCTTTCTACAAAATAAGCTTTACCTCTGGCTAATTTTCTTTACTGTGTTCGTTGTCATTTTTTTCTGAGCCACTATTGCATGGAGTGGTAGATGATGAAGCAAGCCATGGTGCTAACAAAAGAATAGTAGGCAAACTGGTTTTGAAAATGCTGAAAGATGTTACAGAGTCATGTAAGAGAGTGGGCGTCACGATAAAATTTAACCCATCTGTCAAAGCTCTGAATTCAAACTCAATATTATATCCATTCAAATCAAAACCAATTACTGTTTACATTTCTGACTAAAAGAAATATGACTGCATTTGTGATGTTTGGCCTTCTTAAATTTCACTCCCCTCGTTGATGGAAGAAAAGTAGGCTGAAATCATGGAATGTGAAAAATTTATGGCCTAAATGCTGTCGAATATGCCTTTCATAAGTAATATGTTCACTAAAGGAGCAACCTAAACTTGGAGTTTGCTTCCTTTCTGACAGAAAATCGATCAAAATACGAACTTTTCCTTAAGCCAGAAGGTTATCGAATCTACTACAATTTATAAGATGTAACCGTGGATATTATGTTATCCTTTACACATTTTTACACTAAATCATTCAGAAATATTCGAACGTCATAGGCGTATGCCAAATATTTGTAAATACTAAATACTGAGCATCTTAACATCATTCCTAGACAGTTCATCGGTAGTAAATGTCCGATATCTATCTTCTAGTCATGTTTAGTCTGTAGTGATTTAGACTGCACAGCGGAAATCATTCAAAATTCAAAGTGGGTTGTCTCCATCAACCTATCCTATAAGTAAAGCTCCCTTTATGACTTGAAATCCAGAATTTTGTAGCCCTAAGTCGGAATGTAACTGAAATAAGTACGCTCTCATTCATATCGAAACTATTGCTAACAGGTTTAGTTTCTCCTGCAACACTATACTTGCATGGATCTGCAATAAATGTATGGATATTACCGAAGATGCTTAGTAATATTATTATTAATTTGAAAAGGAAAAACCTTCTGCAATATATTTGCTCTTGAAACAATTAATTGCTTTTGTGGTCAACCCATTAAATGGGTGGGGTCATTAAAAATAGATTAACAACCAATTTCCAAATACTAAACAGTGGTTGCCTCAAGTTTTTTCACCAAATATTTTAGGCCATCATTTCAACTTTCATGCTATCGACATTAACATTAAAATGTGGGCTAACCACCATCTAGTGAAGAAAAAGGGGAAGCAAAACTCTTACAATCATGGCAAGGAATCCATTTGTGTACGAGGATCAATTCATGTTTTAGAAAAAGAAAGAAGAAAAGAAAGAAGTTATATTAATCTTTATAAATCACCAAAATAGGTAAATAGAACTCAAAACTATAATAAGGAATAATAACGGTAAAAGGAGTGCTTGTAATGCCCTCTTTTAATTAAATCACCTAGAGACACCCGTTAACCTATTTTATTCCCATAGGTTCGAGCGGGTATTAAAGAAAAGGGAATAACTGAGGATTAATATTTCTAGGAGCATAAAGGAACACCACTTCAGTGTTATTAGATCATCAATAGATTACATAAGGCCATTGGAGCAGATATCAACAAGCACGTGGAGCATGCTGGCCTTATTCAATATTGCATGCGTCAATGAGCAATTAGGTTTGCATGCATGCAAAAGTAAAGTCATGCAAACCCTAAAAGCTATATAAGAAGATAAGTCGAACCAAAAAGTCATATATTATCATTATTCATTTTAGAGATTGGTTTCGAGAGCAGCAGCAACAGTAGCCGCAGCATCAAGTTGGGGTTGAGGGTGTGAGCCATCAACTAACATGTGTTTTCAGCACTGAAATCTACAGATAATAGCTTCTAAATAGATCACTCAGATCTATCACTAGATCTTCATAGCATTCATTCTTCTGCAGAGATCTAGCATACAGAAAATAACAATATTACAGGGGTCACATTTTACTGTTGGGAAATATCTGGAAACGTTGGGAACAATTTGCCTTGCTTCAGAAAGACCTCATTCCTTCTGCATGTCTCTTCCATTCTCTCCGGAAGGACCATATCATTATACCTGACAAGTATCAGATCGTCTCTTACACTATTGAAGAATTTACAAACAAACACATGTGGGAGAGAGGCATCTCACTATTCCAGAGAACCAATTCGCTAGTGTCCTGTTATCACATATACATTTGTAGCTGGGTTACCATGATGCATCATGCAAATATATCTCTTATTCTATTCCGAGCTATTTTCACATGGGGTTTTAGCATGGATCATTATCGCCTCAGCCATTTCATAGCCTTGTTCAGTGGATTTTCCTTGCCAGGACTGAGATTCATTGGTCCATCGAGATGATTTCAGTGTTGACCTAGTTCATTTCAGCAGAGTAGCAGATCATATGCGGTACACATAGTTACAGAGGGGCCTTATCAGTTGGAGATAGGTATATATGGTGAGATCAAGTATATGCTTCTTTGGTTTGATTTTGCTTTATGATGTATGTCAAACACCTATGCTTGTCATGTTAGGATGATTATGGTGACCTATGCTTATATGTACTAATGCTTGAACTTGTGTTATGATTAATCAAGGGACTTGATGTGAAGACTGTTGCTCATGCCATGCTTGTACAAATAGTAAACCTTAGTGATAGGTTGGTTCCATGTGTCATTTGTCCTTGTCCATCCAGTTTATCCGTTGTTAAATTTATCCCATGACTTAGAGTGTTTGAGACTTGTGAGATTGAAGATCTTTTCCCCATCTTGACCTCTGTGCATGATAGACTCCATGTTGTTATGTGTCTTTGGCTATGAAGTATGTGACTTGGCCAGTGTGGCTGGGTTCACTGGGAAGTTTTCCTTTAGTCCTCAAAACAAGTGCTCCACCAAACAGTGTTGCTAAACACTAAAGCATTGGAACGCATAAAAGATATATCTAAAGGATGCAAAAGTATAAATGTTTTAAAAGTAGTCAGTGGCCAAGGGGTTGAGCACTCATTCTTTGTATAATGTAAGGCTCATCTACCCTCCACATGGGCAGCAAGGAGAGGCAAACTTGTCAGGGCTATGGACTGCTCGTTGGCAGTGGGTCTAGGCCTTAGTCATTTTCTGGAGCCCAGAAGGCTTTCTAGGGCACCTTCTCTTGTAGGCTGGCTACTATCTTATGTGAAATATGAAATGAATTGAAAAGGTTAATGGTCAAAGAATGAGCACTCACTTTTTGTATAGTGTTTGGCTCATTTGCCCCCACAGGGCAACAGGGTGAGACTAGCCTGCAAAGGTTTTGTCTTTGTTAGTACTGGAGCCCAGAAGGCTTCCAGGGCACCTGCCTTTGAAGGTTGACCTATGTTGCAAGTTAGTGCAAAGGAAATCTTGCTAGAGTCTGAAGTAATCAAACCCAAGTACTTTATCCATTTGTGAGACACCTACATCCTCTACTGCTTTCTGTCATGTATATGTCACTTTGGTTGAGTGTACTGATTATCATTTAGAGAGATCACTTAGTCAAAGTCAGTCAAAAATCTTTCCCCTTAGCCTTAGCCTTGTTCTCCATCCCCACCCAACAGTAGCACATTGTTTACACTTTGTAAGTATGGCATGAACAAGCAGACTTCCAGAAAGTTCTGAGATTCTTTCAAAAGCACAGGTATATCTTCTTCTTCTTATTATTGTCACCATGATTATGAATAACTTGGCTTAATCTTGGTTTTGATATACACCATTGGAGCATTTCTTACCCTGGATGCTTGTAGGATCATATGGATACAATTTCTCACCTTCAGTTTGGGTACTTTGTCTTGGTCAACCCAATTTGACCAAGTCAAACACGGTTTCCAAGGCAGTGACTTAGAAAACAACATGGTCTATATTTGTTCCAGACATGCCCAGGACCAATATTGCAGTTCCAGTTTTGAGAGTTTGGCCCTGGTTCTCCTCTAAAGTGATTATTATCACTTTATAATTAGCCAAATGATCAAATTTTATTATAGATGGCAGTATGTTTGGTTCTCCTATAGTAGTGCAGTGCTCCATGGGGTATGAGTAGTCACTTATACCATTCTTCTGTGTCTCTAGATCATCCAGTGCAGTCAGTTTGCCCCAGTTCTCAACCTGGATGAAGTTATGATTTTTTTATTATTTTCAGAGGATGTACCATTAAAAAATGAACTAGGAAAATCACCGAGGAAATCGATTTGGCTTGTGTGGTCAAGGAAATGGCAAGGGAATGCTTCTAGATGATTTATTATGGTTCTCTGGACATATCTACACCAGTTTCATCCAATTTGATGTTCCGGATTATTTTTTGGGCTCTCATAGGGAGAACGTCTCCCATAGGGCGAAATTGGACAAAATGGCCAAAATAAAAGTTTATAAATCAAGTTGTATCTTTCAAAATATGTATGGGGGGACCCCCAAATGATCCCCCCATGTCCCCTAAGTGTCAAACTTGCAAAAATAATGATTTATCATGTTGTAAAAATGGGCTTTATGAGGTAATTCGCCCCCCTCTTGACTTAGTCGTCTTGATCCATGTAAAAGTACTCTCCATCGTTGATGATGTTATAATCTCAAGCATTGGATGAAAACGTAAGTTAGGGTTTGCGTCTCTCAAAAGCTATATAAAGGAGAGACCCCCCTCATTGCATCCCATAGAGAAATTTTGCACTCTTGGCTTTGGATATTTGAATAAAGAGATTTTTGCAGAAATTCTTGGATCTTCTTTGTGGGATGTTCTTGTCTATGATTGGAAAGTTTGTCTTGCGTAGCATTTGAAATATTTTTTCCGGGCTATCAAATATTTTTTGGAAGATAGCGTTTGCATGCAGGAGGGTGTTTTCTCTTGGGGCGTTTTTGTGGATCTCCCAACTCGTTTCTCTTGAAGATGTTTTCATAATCAGGGGTTTTTTGAATAGTATCTTTGATCTTTGATATGCACTCTGATTTTCCAGTGTTGCAAACATCGACGCGGCGAAAAAATCGGCAGGGTCCAGGAAACATCGTTTCGGGATATCTCGGTAATATATCGGCAATAAATTGGCAAACTTAAAAAAATACAAAAATATTCAATTTCACCTTTAGAAAAAATCGGGAAAAAATCGGCAATAACTCGGGATAAATCGGGAAAATCACTGGAAAAGATCACCTCGAAAAAATCGGCAATATCTCAGGATAAATCGGAAAAAAAATCGGGAAAAAATCGGCCCGATTTTTTCGGCGATTTTTTGAGAAAAAATCGTCGAGCTGAAAAACTCGCGATTTCTCGGCCGATATTGGTAACACTGTGATTTTCTTCCATTTCCAGTGTCTTTTTCATGTGTAGCAAATCTCACTTTCAGTAGTTTGATTGTGCAGGGAAGAGGGGCGCGCTACCTCACTTGGGCAAATCGTTTCGACTTGGTACTTCGTCAAAATTGCTTCAAATTGATCGAGACAAGATAAATCATCATTTGCAAGGCATCTACAAGATTTTCCAGCTAGGATCTACTCATAATCTCTTGTTTTAAATTTCTATTCCATTAGTTATAAAATTCTTTGGTGAAACTCTCATTTTAAAACCCTCGATTTTTAGATTCATAGGATCTGGTTTGCGACTGGCTTTAAAACTTAAAACACACATTGGAAATAAATTAAAATCCCTTAGTTTAAATTTTCATGATCATCGGACTCCATTTGGCCATCTTAAGCATTGGTCTGCTTCTTAGGGGGAGACGCCCTCCTTGGGAGGAGTAGGTATTTCAGAAACCACGAACTGGGTATTGCTGGTTCCGCTTTCATTTGCTTAATCTTACATCCAACAATCAATTTGAGTATCCAATTTCGTTTAATTTCATCGTTTTTCCCTAGATCTCATTTTTCTGCTTAAAACCCTAGGGTAAAATTGGGGTCACCTGGATGCTCGAAATCTCTTAGTAATTGTTTTAAACTCTAATTAACTATCCCAGTAAGAGATTCCACCAATTTTCCTTGGGTCATCTACTCATTTTCCTTATTTTAGGGCTATCTTGGTCATAGGGACGCGCCCTGGGCTTAATATTTTCAATGAGTCTGAAATGCCGATATCCTTGATTGGTGTGACATCTGAGTTCTTTCAGAGGTCTTGGATGTCGTAGGTCGCGACTTTAGTTTCCTTTCCTCTATCATCTTGAATAGGATCACTTTATGGGGCAACTACAAGATTCGTGATAACATGTCCAAGAAGGCTTTCAAAGTTCTCCATGCATCCAACAAAGTCATCAGGAGAGCCATACTACCATATCTGGAAAGTCTTAACTCCATCCGTCAAATATTAAAGCAGTTACGAGCAGATCATCATCCAAGAGGGGAAGTTTTCCTTGCATGGGTGAATCACTTGAACCCAACAACACGTTTTTGGAGTTAGAGTTGCTGCATAGCATGCATGTCTATTGTATATTGAAGAACCATCACAACTATAAATATTGGTATGTTACTATAATCTTACTGAAGCCTATTTCCTATTTTATATCCATATTTGTCATATTTAGGGTTTTTGGGCACATAACCTGTTTTGCATGCAAACCAAATTATTTTATCATACACACCTGAAATGTATAAACTGGTAACAATCATCATTATCTGTCAGTATAAAGGTAGAATATCAGTTGGGATATTACAGTGCCCAAAGCATCTCCAACCTGTTATCACCAACCTTGTAGTTGCCTATGTGAGATGGATCCAAGATAGACGACAGAGGGACAAGCAACTAAGGAGGTGGAACCAAGATTGCCTCGACTTCCAAATGAATGGTTGTCACACCAATCGAGGCAGTCTTCACTTTATGTTGTCTTAGCCCAAGACAACAAAGGGGGAGACCCATTTCTACTCTCGACAGGAGAGATCAGACCTAGACACCAGATCAGATCAAATGGACTTGAGGTACGTAAGGTGTAAGGTAAGTGGAAACGCTAGATCTATGGATGACGTCATTAGGTGGACCAAGACTTTGGATTAGGACTTAGGAAGTATTAGGTTTGATCTAAGTTGGGACAAAGGTGACCTATGAGGCAAATACTAGATCTAGGGTTGAAGTACTAGCAACAGGCGAAGATATCAACTACCTTGGGAAATGTGATCACTGCAGAAGAGGTGAGAACGGGATAAGGGCTATCTAGTACGATGGATAGACTCGAAGGAAGATATGAGAATGTCAAAGCACCCGAGTCACCGGGAAAAAGTAAGAACACAGGAAAAAGAGGCCAAAGAGGGGGTAGCGCCAGGGTTGGAGATCAGTTCCTTTCAGATCTAGAGCAACGGAGTCACTTTCTGCTCAGCGTTGGAGTAGACCCACATGGGATTTAACCCGATCTACAAACCCAAGAAAGCAGTTTGCCGGAAAAAGTCAGATCACGGGAGAAACTGGCAGCATGGAGGATAGCGCTACGGCTAGGATGTCAGTTTTTCAGATCTAGGGCAAACCAGCCACTGCTAGCTCAGCGTTGCGGGTGATTCCTATAGGGAAAGACCCGATCTATGAAACCCAGAAATGGTTTGCCCCGAGATCAAGCGGTCTGATTTTTAATATTTTTGGTTTTTTATATTTTTAGGGTTTTGAGCAATAAAAATGGAGTATGCATGTCAATGGATTGAAACCATGGAAGAAGATCACTGACCTGTAGACCTTACTTGGAAAACCTTGTATGCCTTGATGATGATGATCCCTGCTATCCCGATCAATTTGAGAAGTTTTGAGTGAGTTCTAAGTCCATTGTTTTGCCCCAAGAAGCCAATGCGCCCTCTCTCCTGCACAACAAACATCAACCATATCATATTTGCTGCATCATGAGAAAAGAGCAAATGCTACAGAAAAATAGCAAGATGAAATCATAGATTGCATTGATACTAATGCAAACCCCTTGATACAAATGAAGCCAATCCAAGCGAGTTGGGGAGCCCCTGCAAAAACGCTCAAGCTGAAGTCGCCTTCCTGTAGACAAGACAAAGATTCCCTAAAAATATATAGATCTTACAACAAATTCCTGAATGCTAGGAAGCAAAATATTTTTTAATCACCATCGAAGAACACCAGATGCAAAGGAGATCCAAAAATATCCACAAGAAAAGTTTTTCTATTGTCCAGATCCAAGAGCCAAAGACCCCTTACAAATGAGAAGCTCTCTCTTTTAAATAGGAATGAGAGAACCAAAATCCTAACCACTTTTCAAATGAGTCGCTAAGATTAAAAGATACAAATGTTATAATCAACGGTTGAGATGAGCTCACTATACAATACATAGATCAATCCAATAATATAATATAAAAGTGGACTAAATCAACCTAGGAGAGGGGACTCCACTCAACAAAAAATAAATAAAGCACATGGTGGGTCCAGGGAGTGTTAACTAACTCCCTTTGGGTGCCCCCATGGCTCAATAAAAATAATATAATTTTTAAACTGTGAAATTGTGCCTCCTTGAGGAAATCATGAGCCTCCAAAGATCTCCAGAAAATAATAAAATATGCCCAAAAAATAAATGTGGGCCCATCCAAGTGTTGCAACTGCTAGAGGAGTGGAAGACGTCACACTCATCATCAGAACTCATCCCATGCCATTTCCTTGCCTCAGTAGCCCAAATCGAATTCTTCAGTAGCCATTTTAATTATTTTTTATCTGCCTCGGGAAATGTGATATGCCAGAAACTACCTCCTAGTCTGCTTGCGTTGTCCAATTGAGCCCACCAGGCTCTCTGGGAGGGGGGTAATATGGTACAATCAAGCGGCTGGACCCCCTATCCCTCATACAACGCCCTAGGAGATCCAATAAAAATATCTCCCTGCTTAGACAGGTCATCAAGTATGACAAAACTACACCAGAAGGGTACACTGAGCCAAATCATCTTTGCCAGTGCCTGGAATTGAATACAAGCTGTCTCACTGGACTCGGAGAGTCCAAATCCATCTAAGGTGTACACTCATACCCCCTGTAGGTCTCTGTATGATTATCTACAACATCCAGATAGACAGAATAATAACCTGTAAATGACCATATAACCAGTAATATAACTCAGGCTAGCATCCATCTGCTGCAAGTGTTCATAGGTCAATACATGCTCTACAAATCATTCAAATAACACTTATAACAAGTAGTAATCATTTCATTGGCGATCTATCAACCACATATAGAAGATTTTATTTATTAACTATAACTCAGACCAGACTTTCAAGACCATACTCACTTCATAGTTGTAATCATTTTGCTAGTGAAGGGTGAGGGTTAAAATTCACAAGGCTAGGCCAAAGGGTGATTGCCAACTTGACATTATGACACTTCGGATATGGAAAGGGGATACTCACTCTAGCATATGACAGACAAGCAACAACAAAGGGGATGGCAGTGTCTCACAAATGGGTGAGTTACTTTAGAGGTGCTTATTCACCTTGGCAAGTAAGGCCAACAATCCTTAGATATAACTTTTAGGAACCATTGCTTTTTTGGGCCTTTGATTTTCCATAGCCTTGGTCCATGTTTTTATTACACAGTTTTTTATTATTCAGGCTTGATGTATTCATGTATGTTGAAAAACACTACTTTTCATGAATGTTTTAAGATATTCTTTCCATTGTACTTCAAAGCCAATTTCATTGGGCTAGCCTTGCATTCATGTTTGTTTAAAAACACTACTTTTCATGAATGGGCTTTTTCATAAAATATTCATTTCATTTCCAAACACATTATATTGACGACAACGCTACTTGTTTCAGGTTAGCCAACACAACCTAGGCAACTTAGAGTCGAGACACAAATAAACAGGGAGGCTTATCCAATCATAGAGGCTCTAGTGGGGAAAGGTCCTCCATGCCACAAGTCAACTAGTAAGTCGGGTCAGAAACATAATTGGAAGGTAATGGATGGGTGGAGACAGTGAGTGGTGAAACCAACACTAGCCATCCAAATTATGGTGGGAATGACTACCTCTATTCTCCCTAAGGAGGGTAAAACCCATGAGTATAGATCAAGAACTTCCAGGTCTAAGTGAGGACATCAATACATAATATCAATACATCCAAGTCCACATATTTATATGACAGCCGGATCATGACACTAAATGCTAATACATGTCACAAGAATGAGTATAAGAGCAATAATAACCATAACACAAGATATATAAGCTGAGTCATAAACATGCAAACAATCCATTTGAACCAACATCAGTCCAATGAGAAAACACTGATACAACTTTGGGCATCAATAACTGCTCTGCAAATGGCTAAAATGACTACATCAGTCCTCAAATCTGAGTATCCTGAGACTCAGTCATGGCATGGGAGAGCACTATAGTCCATCAATTAAATCACGATCCATCATAGATGCTCATCTCAACATCTCATATGTAGGGGAACTCGCTGAAAAATGTACTGGAATCTGAAAAATAGTATATGGTAGCCCAGATACTATATATGTGATAACACAACCGAAAAACCCCCTAAAAGGGGGGCTTACCATTTAAAGGTAAAGCCTGCAAGATTATATGAAAACTACAAAAATACGATACAATGAAGTGAAAATAAACTGCGCCAGCTGAATAGAGGAGATAACAGACAAAGAATGGAAGAAACGGGGAAACAATCCTAATACTCATAATAATTTGGTGGGAATCTACATTGTACATTATTGTGGACTATCGTATGGTCACAAATGTTAAAGTCTCAGAATACCAGTTGAAGAATGGACTAGGTGGGAGGAGTCAATGGAACTATCCTTGGGGGCATAATAGCACTCCTTAGTGGAAGAGAAAAGTAGAGGAAGCTCCCCTAGCATCTAAGGGTAAAGATCTCTTAGAAGAAGTAAATAAGTTAGTGATATGGCTCTTATCAGTAATTGTATACAAGATTTGGGGAGGAGTTGCCATCATCCTATGTTGACCACTCGTTTTAATAATGCAAGATGGTCTTAAAATAGTTCAGGTGTTCGAATACTACTAAATTATCAACTGATCTACTACTCTATGTGCCAATATCGATGACAATTGCAAGGTGCTTGAGATCCCCACCAGAGATGGGTTAAAAGACTGACATAATCAATTTGATAGGTTTGGGAGAATGTTGTAATGCCTAATGCCTAATGGCCACCAACTCTTTGAGAAGCAGAGCCAAGCAAGCATCCTTCATCAAAATGACAAAAAAATGATAGAAAAAATTTCTCCAGAATCTTTGAAAAGACGCTAAACCTCTTTTGAATCTCCTGGTAAATTGGGCACTTGAAAATGAGATGCACCTTGGTCTCCACCTCATGAAGAGAGTACAATCTACAATTCTTTTTCTTCTAAGGGATATGGTGGTCTATCTCAACTTGCTACTAGTATGAATGCACTCTGAACTAGCCAAGCAATATTCAAACTTCACCTGATTAATGTTGTCTATTTGAAAATCTATATGAATTTTTCTATATGAAACGCCGACTTGGGGCTACGAGGCTATGAAGGGGAACTCCAGGTAATCCAATTGAATTGCCTATAGATATCCTTACTGTTACATCATTGATTTATTCTTTCAAACATCGAGGGTGAGGAGGAGCATCCAAGGAATATCTACAAGTAAGGAGACAATTTATGAGAAGGTTTCACAGATTGTATAAATAGAGAATTCTCAAGGTATTGACATGGTCTCTTTCCAGTCAGACCTAGGGAGGAGTGATAAGTGAGTTGCTTAGGGGAGTGATAAGCCAAATAAGGATACCTCTCACATTCATGGGTAGAAGAACCTAATGAATGAAGCTTGTGAAGGTAAGAGATAAACTTGAATATGCTCTCAAGACGTAGAGGATTGCTTTCAAACTTAGTTTGAGCAATACATTCAAGGATGATCAACTTGTAGTGAATGAGATGTTAAGCACGATAGTTTGCACACTCTCCACTTAGGTCCACTTACATTCTAGGTCCTCAAGCTTTTGAGACATAAAGAGCCATTGATTTAATGATGGTATTAAACAATCTCATCTTAGATAAGATGTCTTGAAAGTGGAGTTGGAAGCACTATCACTCAAGTATTGCTAATAAGGCATACCTTCTGTAGGGGAGCGATTGCAATCCAGATATTAAAGTAAAAGAAGGGTTGAAGAATTGGACTCCCAACTGGGTGTAAGAAGTGGTGATGTCAACCTAATGTCATCTGAAGAAGAACTAAATTTTGGAAAGAGCCTTCTTGGGGGTATTAAAAACCATAACCTTTGTTTTACTAAGGTTCATAACCATTTGTCGAATATCACTAAAACATGCCAAGAAATATTGTTGTCTCTACAGCCCCTTAGGATATGAGGGTAGGAGGACCTCATTATTTGCAAACTAAAGTGATGAGATCACATTATCAAAAACTCTACTATCATCTACTTGGGTGGTCTCCTTAAGGAATTTGCTCAATCTCATCAATATATAAAACCAAAAAGAGTAGGAGAGTGCATATATTCTTGCTTAACCACAATAGTGCTACCAATTGCACTAACTCGTCCAACATAAATTGTCTCGAAACTAAGAAAAAGGCTTTCCAAAAATCAACAAAACAATAGTAGACCTTCAATGACTTATGTTTGGTTTCTTAATGATGAATTGTAGTGTAGAGAGAGTTCCATTAGGTAAGTTTCTTTATTGAGGGAAATGCAAGGACAATGACTATACAATGGCTGTCTCTTCTCTAAGATGGCCATTCTAACAGCCTACAAGAAGGGCATCACCGTCGAAGCCACTGCTAAGCTTTTCTTCGAACGTGTTTGGGTTCATTTCGGGGTACCACAGACTATCATTTCCGATTGAGACAATAGGTTCTTGGGCACATTTTGGTCTAGCCTATGGTCACTAATGGACACCAAACTCACATTGCTTTTCACCCCCAAACCGATGGACAAACAAAGGTGGTCAATAGGATGATTGTGTATATTCTTAGGATGTACAATTCTAAACATCCCCACACATGGGATGAGAGTCTTCCATATATTCAACATAGCTACAACAAAGCCCTTCATATCTCTATTGGACACAACCCTTTCCAGATGTGCTTGGGGTTCCAACCATTGGCCCCAATTGATGTAGCTTTGCCCATTTCCTCAACACAGGAGGAATCTATCGATGCTTGCACCGAGGTAGACAAGGCCACTGGATTTGTTGAACGGATTCAACACATCCTGTTAGATTTTATATATATAGCAGTATAATTCAGTTGCATCTAATAACCAAGATCACTAAAAGAATAACCAAGCATAGAAATAATAGACAAAGAATTGACCTAGGAAACCACAAAGGGAGAAAACTCAACAACCTTCTAATAGAGATAATAAGTTCAGGTTTCAGTGTACACCCAGATAACAGTAATACAAACCCCAAGAATATAAGAGAAACTTCTCCAATGATGGAGAACCCCAAAAACTATCTTCTACTAGCTTGAGCGAACTTGTCCTTGCTTGATAATGAAAATGAGTGAGGGCGCCTTCTATTTATACTTTATCATGCTGACCTTTTAATTTCTAAGTGGGGCCGACTTGTCTTCTTCGTTGGGCCAACTTATCTTCTTCACTGGGCCGACTTGTCTTCTTCGTTGGGTTGACTTGTCTTCTTCATTGGGCCGACTTGTCTTCTTTGTTGGGCTGACTTGTCTTCTTGATGTTTCTTTGTGGAGATGCCTCACGCAGCTACCACTTCAACACTCCCTCTTAGATAGGGAGGCATTATCAAGCTGGAACACATCTCAATATCATCTGTACATCACGACTGTCTTAAACATCTCCATATCATAAGAAAGGTCTTCCAACACAATCTCAGTCCATCGAGAAGTGTCAACATGCATCAACTCAACCCTGTCCATTGGGAAACATGCAACATCTCATGCGTCAGCTCAATCTAGTCCATCGAAGAACATGCAACGAGTCAACAACTCTACCCAGTCCATCGGGGAGTCAATCATGCATAAACTCAATCCAGTCCATTGAAGAACATGCACCAACTCAACTCAGTCCATCGAAGAGTCAACAACTCAACCAATCCATCGGTGAGTCCATACATAAGTACCAGTGTGCGCCAGCCTCTCCACCCCCTCACAGGGTGTCCGAGAGATCTCCTCACTCTTTCTCAGAGTGATCGAGAGAATGCACTAAATCTCTCCATCATTTCTCATGATGTCTGAGAGATCTCCACACTCTACGGAGTGTCCGAGAGTATACGCTGGCCTCTCCATCCCTTCTCAGGATGTCCGAGAGATCTTCGCACTCCATCTCAAAGTGATCGAGAGAATGCAGTGGCCTCTCCATCCCTTCTCAAGATGTTCGAGAGATCTCCTCACTCCTTCTCAGAGTGATCCGAAGAATGCAGTGGTCTATGTATAATCATCCTTCCCTCTCAACGAGGAACATATTCTCTATCACACCAAGCCATTCACAGAAGTATGCAAACTTTATCCTAGGAAGAGGCTTGGTAAGAATGTCAGTAGTCTGGTCATCTGTCGAAGCATACTGTAGCTCGACCACATCTCTTTGCACCATATCATGAATGTAGTGATATTGAATCTCGATATGCTTCGACTTGTCTTGGAATACTGGATTCACGGATAGCTGTACATGGCTCTAGTTGTCACAGTGAATCAATGTTGGCTCTAGAGTCTGGCCAAACAATCCCGTAAGGTGTTTTCGAAGCCACACAACCTCTCGAGCTGTAATGCATACGACAATATACTCGGCTTTTGCAGTACTGAGTGCTACTGAGGTCTGCTTCTTGTTGCACCAAAAATCATGACAGATCCCAAGTTGAAGCAACACCCGGAGGTGCTCTTCCTATCCACAACACACCCGACCCAATCAGAATTGAAAAATCCCTGGAATCTCATGTCACCACCAGAGGCATATCACAGGCCATATCCCACAATGCCTCACAAATATCTCAACACATGTTTTACAGCAACCCAGTGAACTTGTCTCGACTCACACATAAACTGGTTGAGCGCACCCAATGCAAAACATATCTGGTCTAGTGTTGACTAAATACATCAACGATCCAATCAACTGTCGATACATAGTGGGATCTATCAAATACGAATTAGAAGCAAAATCTATCAACTTCTTTAGATTCAAATCCATCGCTGTGGCCATGGACTTATAGTTCATCATTCCAAATCTCCTCAGTATGTCAATGGTGTATTTTCCTTGGCTCAAGAAAATCTCATCATGTCTTTGCCATACTTCTAGTCCCAAGAAGTAATGCATCAATCCAAGATCCTTCATTTCAAATTCAGAGGCTAGCTTCTTCTTACACCATACAATAAGCTTCTCATTTTCGGTGAGAAACAGATCATCAACATAGAGTACCAGGATTAATGGCTCACCATTCACAACCTTGTAGCAAAGGTTGGGATCTGCATCACTCTTAGTGAATCCTATACTCACCAAGTATCCATCAATCCGAGCATATCAAGCACGTGGTGCTTGCTTAAGTCCATAGAAGGCCTTCATCCTGCATACGAGGGGCTCCTTCCCATGGATCACAAATCCCTTTGGATGCTCGATATATACCTCTTCCTCGATCACATCGTTGAAGAAAGCAGTTTTAACATCCATTTGATGCAACTTCCAGCCCATAGCTAAAGCAATAACAATAATTGTCCTAATGGAAGTGTATCGAGCCACGAGAGCAAATGTCTCATCATAATCACCTCCCTCTTTTTGAGAGAATCTTCTAGCCACAAATCTAGCCTCGTGTTTCTTAACATTGCCATATGCTCCATGCTTGATTTTGTAAATCCACTTGGAAGTCACTACTGACTTCCCCTCAGGTCTCGTCACAACTTCTTATACATCATTCTTCATGATGGATTGATATTCTTCCATCATGGCATCCTTCCATAACTACTGGATGGAAGCTTTCTCATAGTTGGAGGGATCTGAATCAATGATTTGGCTCATCAAGGCTACATAGTTCGAGAATCTCTAAGGCCTCTTGCTTTCTCGGAAAGTACCATGGGGAGCTTCATGCCCTTCTGCATCTTGCAATGTCTGTCATGCCCATATAGGCCTCTCTGGCCCACTAAAATATCTATGGGAACATCAACTAGTTCTATTGGATCAATGGGATCAACGGACTCAGTTTTCTTAGCTGGTTCCCTTTGAACTGCTAGAGGGGGAGATGATACCATCTCCTTTGGAGCTACCAGCTTTTCATCATCAATCTCCATATCCGATCCTCTAGCTTTTTTGAAAGCCACCTCCTCTTCAAAGGAGACATCCTTGCTAACCTCAATCTGTCTCGATCTTGGAATGTAAATTCTGTAATCCTTTGAAGTCTCACTATATCCCACAAATGTTCCCTTCTTGCTTGAAGGTTCTAGCTTCGTCTTCTTTTTTTTGGGCACATGAATGAAACTGGACAACCAAAGATTCAAAGGTGGCCCACTTCTCGCTTCACACCTATGAAGGCTTCTTTCGGAGTCATGTTCCTCAAGATCTTATGAGGATTCCTATTCAACACATAGACTGCTGTATTGGAAGCTTCTGCCCATAAGAACATAGGCAGACTCTGATCATGAATCATGGCTTTGGTTGTCTTAATAATCGTCTTGTTCTTCCTTTCTACAACCCCATTCTGCTGAGGGTTGTAAGGAACCGTGTACTCCTTAATTCCTGCTTCCTTGCAGAAATCACTAAATTTTGTAGCGGTATATTCTCAGCCATTATCTGATCTCAGGACCTTAATCCTCTTCCTCGATAGGTTCTCATCTTGTGCCTTGAATTCCTTGAATCTGCATATCACCTCTTTAGATTCCTTGGACTTAAGGAAGTAGATCCAACTCTTTTGAGAGTAATCATCAATAAAGATAACATAGGAGTAGTATCCACCCAATAAAGCAACTATCATGGGTTCACACAAGTCGAAATGTACTAGATCCAAGATCCCCTTGGACTTGTTCTTGTTGCTCGAAAAAGATCCCTTGGCATTCTTACCAAGTGCACATCTTCTACAAATACCTGGAGTACTGGAAGTCTTGTTTGTTGAAGTTTAGCAGTTGCATATATTCTTTAATCTTGCAGACTGTAAGATAGATAACAATAAGACAAGTGTAGTAGATAAACAAGCATCAACACACATGAACACCAGAGGTTTTCACGGGGAAAATTTTAAAGGACAAAAACCCCAAAAGCATTAGTAATTCATCCCTTAAATGAGATGACTGAGTTTGTAGCAGCAAAAGAAGAATCTCAGAATTCTGAGATGAATGTTCTTCAAAAATTGTCAAACCCTAGAATTTGACCAAAAAATTCCACAAGAACAAATTTTACAGAAGAATCTAGATTAGGGCTTTCTGCCCAGATTTTCTCTCTCCTACCCTGCTGCCTGAATATCTTTCTCAGTTGCCCAACTGCCCGAAGTTCTTTTGTTGTTGCCCAGAGACTGCCCGAACTAAATCTGGGCTGCCCGAGATTGCTCGGGGCAATTCTGTGATTGCCTGAGTAAGAAACAAACTTGCCTAAAACTTTGTGTCTTCCTATGATGGGTAATAGGCTGCCCGAGATAAAATCTAGGCTGCCCGTGAACTCTTTCCTGCTGCGCGAAGTCCGTACAGCTTGCCCGAGGGTCTGTGATGGCTGCCCAAGGTCTGTAGCAGCTTGTCCGAGGGTCTGTTTTGGTTGCCCGTGAATTTTACCAGTTGCCCAAAGGAGGAGCAGGCAACCTAAGGTTCTTTTCTTGTTGCCCGAAGTTCTGTGGTGACTGCCCAAGAGTAGAAGGTGGAAACCCTAGATTTGTTGTGCTGCCTGAGTGAAAAGTAGTGCTTCCTAGAAGAGAGAGGTGGCCTAGGATGATGCCCTAGCTAGCCAAAACCGCCATGCTAGGGCTTGAGGACAGTGATCACCGACCAGCGAATACTTCAGTCTTCCAAGGAGTAGTCACGAAGGAGGGAGTTGATCAATTGTTGTTGAAGTGTGTGTCAAAATGTTTTGCAATTGATCTTCTTTTATAACCTTTCAATCACTTGAAGTGGTCCTTACAAATAAGAATAAAATAATTATAGGGTTTTATTCTTTTTCTTGTTTACCCTTTTGATTTTGACCTTTAGTGGTACTAAAGACCTTTTTGTATTTTCACTTTGACTTCTTAGTGGTACAAGAGTCCTTATGTATTTTTGACTTTAGCCTCTTAGTCTTCTTCAAGTGTCCTGTGGTCAATGCAAGTGGTCATAGGGGTCCTTCATGCCCACTCAAAGTACATCATCATAAATAGGGAGGGTTACTAATGCTTTTATCTTGAACTCCTTGTGCCACCAAGATCAGGTACCAGGTGTCTTAACCAAGGGTAGCTAATCCCCGGAGAAGATCACAAAGCCCACAGATCAAGGGTAGGAGTGCCTCACATGCCCAAACCCGATCTAGGGTTTATAGTGATGTCCTAGTAACTTACCAGGTGCCTCGGCCTTAGGCTGCATCAATTGACTCAATGTCAAATACTTGGTAATTGATCAAAAGCCTCCATTCTCCCGGAGACCCTCAGCCACAGGTTGAGTCCCCTAGTCCTGGATTGGTTCATCTTCCTGGTAACTGACTAGGTAGCTCCATTCAAAGAATGGCCACTCAGCTCTAGGTTGAGTCCCCCAGTGTTAGACTGGTTTCTCTTCCTGGTAACTGACCAAGTGCCTCCATTCAAAGAATGGCCACTCAGCTCTAGGCTGAGTTCCCCCAGTGCTAGACTAGTTCCTCTTCCTAGTAACTGACCAGGTGCCTCCATTCAAAGAATGGCCACTTAGCTCTAGGCTGAGTCCCCCAATCCTAGATTGGTTCAACTTCCTGGTAACTGACCAGGTGCCTCCATTCTCCAAGAGAATGGCTCTCGATGCTGCTTAGGAAAATCAACACTCCCTCTCAGCGAGAGAGGTATTCTCTGCCATGACAAGCTTGTCACGAAAGTACACAAACGTTGTTGTTGTCAGAGGCTTGGTCAGGATATCTGCAATTTGTTCGTCTGTACGGATGCACTGCAGCTTCAGAGTGCCTCTCTGTACTAGGTCTTTGATGAAATGATACTTCATTTCAATGTGTTTCGATCTATTGTGAAACACCAGATTTTCTGAAAGCTTAATGCAACTCTGATTATTAAAATGAATAATCGTTGAGTCAAGCTTTCGACCGAATAGATCAGAGAGTAGTTTCCTAAGCCATACTGCTTCCTTGTAGGCATTGCTTGCAGCAATATACTCAGCTTTTGCTATACTTTGAGCTATGGATCCCTGTTTCCTGCTGGACCAAGAGATCATTGCAGATCCCATACTGAAGCAGTAACTTGAAGTACTTTTCTGGTCTATTGCACTATCAGCCCAATCTGAGTCGGCGTATCCGGCTAACATTACTCCACTGTTGGAAGTATACCTGAGCCCATAAGTGATGATACCTCGCACATATTTGAGTACATGTTTGGCAGCTACCCAGTGTATGTGTTTCAGATCGAACATGAATTGACTTAGAGCATTTACTGTGTAACAGATATCTAGTCTCGTGTGCACGAGATACATCCGAGATCCAATGGGATGCTGATACAGAGTGGAGTCCACATTTTGTGAAGTGGTGGCCGAGTCTCGCAACTTTTTCAAGTTTGTTGTCATGGTTACGCTCATGGAATTGCAGTCCTGCATCCCAAATCTCTGCAAGATGTCCACTGCATACTTCCCTTGTGTTAGGAAGATCTCGCCTGGCTTTTGCCAGACCTCTAGGCCAAGAAAATAATGCATCAAACCAAGATCCTTCATTTCGAATTCAAAGGTGAGCTCCCTCTTACATTGAGCTATTAGCTGTTCCTCTCCAGTAAGGAACAAATCGTCCACATACAAGACTAGGATCAAGAGATTGGAGTCAACAATACTTTTGGAGAACCCCAAGCCGTGAAGGCATCCATCAATCCTCGCATACTAGACTCTCGGAGCCTGTTTGAGCCCATACAAGGCTTTCTTCAGTTTACACATATGGGACTTATCCCCATGAGTCACAAAGCCTTCTGGTTGTTCAATGTAGACTTCCTCATCAATCTTGCGATTGAGGAAGGCAGTTTTTACAGCCATCTAATGGAGTTTCCATCCGAGCACAGTAGCAAAAGATATGATGGTTCTGATAGTAGTATACCTGGCGACAGGAGAAAAAGTCTCATCATAGTCTATGCCCTCTTTTTGGGTAAATCCACGAGCTACAAATCTGGGCTTGTACTTCTCAATGCTGCCATCAACAACATGCTTGATTTTGTAGAGCCATCTCAATGTTATCACTGACTTTCTTGTCGGTCTGGGAACAACTTCCCACACATCATTTTTCATGATTGAACTGTACTCTTCAATCATAGCATCATCCATACCTGTTGACTTGCTGCTTCTTTGTATGTGGAAGGTTCAACATTAATGAGTTGACTTATAAGTCCCGAGTACTTCTGTGGCCTTATGCTTTCTTTGAAAGTCTCAGGAGGAGCTTTATGCTTCTCAGCTTCTTGTACTATTTCTTGATACTAGGAAGGTCTCCTTTTGGAAGGAGGGACCTCAAGTAGTTCTTCTGGCAGACTTCCAGGTTCCTCAGGCACATCTGGAATTTGAGTCTCAAATTCTTTTTCCTCCCCCTGAACTTCTGAATCTGGGATCTCAGAAGGAGGTTCTTCATCTTCCTTTTGAAACTCTTGTGTTTGATGAAACACAGCTTCCTCATGGAATATTACATCTCTACTGACTTCAATGTACCTTTGTTCAGGGACATAGATGCGATAAGCTTTCGAGCTTTCACTATAACCAACAAAAATGCCTTTCTTTCTGGAAGGCTCTAGCTTAGCCCTCTTTTCTTTTGGTACATGAATATACACATGAGTGCCAAAAATCCTCATGTGGTCAACTACAGGTTTCTTACTAGTGAAGACTTCTTCTGGAGTCTTTTCCCCCAAGATGGCATGAGGGCTTTTGTTTTGAATGTACACAACAGTACATGCAACTTCAACCCACAAAGATAAAGGAAGATCAAGGTTAGTCATCATTGCTTTAGCAGCTTCACAAATCGTTCTATTCTTCCTTTCTGCAACCCCATTCAGTTGAGGGTTGTAAGGCACTATCAGCTCCCTCTTGATTCTTGCTTCTCGGCAGAAATCATCAAACTCATTAGACTCATATTCACCTCTGTTATTTAACCTTAGGATACATATGTGTCTTCCTGTCTGATTTTCAATCAGAGCTTTGAACTCTTTGAACTTGTCAAAAGTTTCACTCTTGACTTTGAGAAAGTAGATCTAGGATTTCCGGGAGTGATCATCTATGAACAAAACATAATTCAAGCACCCACTCAAGGAGGGTGAAGACATATGCCCACAAATGTTAGAGTGAATCAAATTCAATATTCCTTTAGATCTATTCTTGCTTCTGGGAAAAGATTTCTTGGTGTTCTTACCAAGAGCACAACCCTTGCAAATACCATCATGTTTAGGAGAAATCTCTGGCATACTTGTAACCATCTTTTGAAGGCCTAGAAGAGTTGTAAAGTGGAGGTGTCCAAACCTCCGATGCCCCAACTCACATGGATCAACTGTGTGGTGAACCAAGGCTTGTGTGGAATTTCCCAAAGATTTATAAAGACCTCCCTCTCGAATCCCAATCGGTACAGCTGAGCTTTTCTTCTCATTATTTTCCCGTAGTAGGACCTTCTTGTCCATGAAGAGGACCTGTAGCCCTTGTCTTATAAGCCAACAATAGAGAGGAGGTTTTTCTTTAAACCAGGGACATACAAAATATCATCAATATGTAAAACTGACACTGATTCAAGTTGAAGTGAGGTTGAGCCAACTCCTTCAATCTTATAAGTGGTGTCATCCCCAAGTTCCACTTGAGTAGTGAACTTCTTCTTTCTATAGCTGGTGAGTGCTTCACGGTGACCTGTCATATGTCCAGAGGCACCACTATCTACTAACGAAGAGTTAGCACTATCAGTGATGGATCCAGAAAGAGCAGAGATTAGGTAATATTCCCTTCTAGGTTCATCTTCTTTGGTAGCCTCAGTATTCTTCTTCTTATGCAGCAGAAGCTTGGAACTTCCTTTTGAACTTCCTCTTGGGCTGCCTGCAATCCTTGGCAAAATGCCCAATCTTATGACAATTAAAGCATTCTAAACTTGGAGCATTAGAGTGTTTACCTTGTGGTTTCTTTCCCTTCTTTTTTTGAGTGAAGGGCTTCTTGAACTTTCTTGTCTTAGCTGTAAGAGCAAGGTTTCCTTCCTTAATGTTAGTTGCTTTGTTTTGAACTCTTCCTTCTTCTTCCAAATAGTCATGCCAAAGTCTATCAAAGTTTGATTGATATTCATGTCCACTTACAACTGCCAGAAAGGTTCCCCAAGAATTGGGAAGACCATCGAACATGTCTGTACAAGATCATCATCATCCATAGTTATACCAATAGCCATAAGTTGGTCTCTTACCTGTGCAATCTTTTTGAAGAAGGGTGCAACTCCTTCATCCTTGTTCATCTTCAGTGTACGAAGCCTTTTCTTCAATACTCTCTTCTGGCTAGGTGCCTTCTTTTCATACAGATTCGTCAAGGTGTCAAAGCATTCTTTGGCGGTCTTCAATGGTGTGATGGTGGGCATCAAGGTTTCCTTGATTGAGTCATAGATGATCCTTTTTGCTTTTGCTTGCTTCTTCTTGAAAGCAATTTTAGCAGCATTGGTTGTAGGTTCTTCCATATCATTGAGAACTAGGTGATCCAGATCATTTTCTTCTAGGGTGGCCACAAGCCTAGCTTTCCAAGAGTTGTAGTTTGCTGAACCCTCGAGCCTCTCTTCCGGTCTGAAGGTGTTGGTGGCCATCTCTGCTTCACAAGTCAGTTATCTAAGTCTGCAAAATGTCCCAAGGTCTAGGAAGATTATAGTAATCATCTTTCTTATTGGAATCTTCACATGCAAAGCTCTGATACCATGTTGAATTTTAGCATTTGCATATATTCTTTAATTTTGCAGGCTGTAAGATAGATAACAATAAGACAAGTGTAGTAGATAAACAAACATCAACACACATGAACACTAGATGTTTTCACGAGGGAACCTTTAAAGGACAAAAACCCCAAAAGCATTAGTAATTCATCCCTTAAATGAGATGATTGAGTTTGTAGCACCAAAAGAAGAATCTCAGAATTTTGAGATGAATGTTCTTCAAAAATTGTCAAACCTTAGAATTTGACAAAAACATTTCCACAAGAACAAATTTTATAGAAGAATCCAGATTAGGGCTTTTTGCCCAGATTTTCTCTCTCCTGCCTTGCTGCGCGAATATCTTTCTTAGTTGCCCAACTGCCCGAAGTTCTTCTACTATTGCCTGAAGACTGCCCGCACTAAATCTGGGCTGCCCGAGATGGTTCTGCTGCTGCCCGAGATGAGAGACTGCTGCCCGAGATTGCTCGGGGCACTTTTGTGGCTGCCAGGGTTAACTCTGGGGCTGCCCAAGTAAGAAACAGACCTTCCTGAAACTCTATGTCTGCCTGTGATGGGTAACAAGATGCTCGAGAGCAAATCCGGGCTGCACATGAACTCTTTCCTGTTGCATGGATTCTTTTTCTTTGCTGCGCGAAGTTCGTACAACTTGCCTGAGGGTCTGTGATGGCTGCTCGAAGTCTGTAGTTAGCCTGCCCGAGGGTCTGTTTTCGTCGCCCGTGAAGTTTACCAGTTGCCCAAAGGAGGAGCAGGCAACCCAAGGTTCTTTTCTTGCTGCTCGAGGTTCTGTGGTGACTTCTCGAGAGTAGAAGGTGGCAACCCTAGATCTGTTGTGTTGCCTGAGTGAAAAGTAGTGCTGCCCGAAAGAGAGAGGTGGCCTAGGATGATGCCCTAGCTAGCAAAAACCACCATGCTAGGGCATGAGAATAGTGATCACCAACCAGCGAATACTTCATTCTTCCAAGGAGCAGTCACGAAGGAGGGAGATGATCAATTGTTGTTGAAGTGTGTGTTAAAATGTTTTGCAATTGATCTTCTTTTATAGCCTTTCAGTCACTTGAAGTGGTCCTTACAAATAAGAATAAAATAATAATAGGGTTTTATTCTTTTTCTTGTTTACCCTTTTGATTTTGACCTTTAGTGGTATTGAAGACCTTTTTGTATTTTCACTTTGACTTCTTAGTGGTACAAGAGTCCTTATGTATTTTTGACTTAGCCTCTTAGTCTTCTTCAAGTGTTCTGTGGTCAATGCAAGTGGTCATAGGGGTCCTTCATGCCCACTCAAAGTGCATCATCATAAATATGGAGAATTACCAATGCTTTTATCTTGACCTCGTTGTGCCACCAAGATTGGGTATCTTAACCAAGGGTAGCTAATCCCTGGAGAAGATCACAAAGCCCACAGATCTAGTGTAGGAGTGCCTCACATGCCCAGACCCGGTTTAGGGCTTATTGTGATGTCCTGGTAACTGACCAGGTGCCTCAGCCCTAGGCTGCATCAATTGAATCAATGTCAAATACTTGGTAACTGGCCAAGCACCTCCATTCTCCTGGAGAATGGCCCTCAGCCTTAGGTTGAGTCCCCCAGTCCTGGACTGGTTCATCTTCCTGGTAACTGACCAGGTAGCTCCATTCAAAGAATGGCCACTTAGCTCTAGACTGAGTCCCCCAGTGCTAGACTGGTTCCTCTTCCTGGTAACTGACTAGGTGCCTCCATTCAAAGTATGGCCTCTCAGCTCTAGGCTGACTTCCCCCAATGCTAGACTGGTCCTTCTTCCTGGTAATTAATCAGGTGCCTCCATTCAAAGAATGGCCACTCAGCTCTAGGTCGAGTCCCCCAGTCCTAGACTAGTTCAACTTCCTGGTAACTGACCAGGTGCCTCCATTCTCCAAGAGAATGGCTCTCGATGCTGCTTAGGAAAATCAATATTGTCACTATCATCCTCAAGGATGGAAGAGCTCTATAATGTAGATGAGCAAGTCTCTCGTGCCATAGCTCACCCAAACTGGTAGAATCATGTACCAGTGCTTGAATTGGTTGTGTACTCAACTTGTATAATCTCTGCTCTCGAACACCAATCACGTGAGTTAAATCCATGCTAGTGCTCTTGTGCCATGCAAGAACCTTCCCATTAGAAAATACAACTTTGTAACCTTTGTCCTCCAAAGATGATATGTAGAGAAGGTTATTTTTCTTCCCAGGTACATATAGCACATCATTCAAATGTAGAGTATCACTAGAATCTATTGGAGGGAGGTAGCCCCTGATCCCTTCATAGTATATCTAACTTCATCCCCAAGTACAACTCGTAGGTGGGACTCTTTCTCAATCAAGTCTGAAAGATTCTCCTTGTAGCTTGTCATATGTCTAGATGCACCACTATCTATCAACCAAGTATCACTAGTGGTGGGAACTGTACACGAGAGAGCAAAGATGAAGAACTCGATACGATCACCATTACTTGGCTTCTTGTGAGAAGTATCTTCGTTGATGTCAGCAGTTGAGGCTTCATGTTTCCTTTTCTTTGAATCACGACATTATTTGGCATAGTTTCCATACTTGTGACATTTGAAGCATTGAATGTTTGAAAGATCCTTCTTTTTCTTTTGTTCTGGAATAGGGCTTGATCTTCCACTTTTGTCTTTCTTGTCATGAAACTTTCTTCCCTTACCTTTTCCTTTCTTGGCATGGGATGTAAGAGTTTGACTTTCTTCATGTTGAGTGCCATGTAATTTGTCTCTAGCTGCAAGTCGCATCTCTTCTTGTATATAGTCTGCCCATATATGATCAAAGTTGGGCAACTTGGTTCGTCCATTGAGATTCTGGATGAATGGTTCCCAAGGAGGGAGGCCATTAAGAGTTGTCATAACAAGTTCTCTATCATCAAGTGATTCTCCAATGGTGCTTAGTTGATCTCTTAGCTCGGAGATCTTCATGAAGTAGGAAGCAACTGATTTTGACCTTGACATCTTGATATTTGATAGTTGATGTCTTAAAGCAAGGGCACGGTTGATGTTGCTATTCTCAAATATCTTCTTCAAAGATTTAAACATCTTTCTGACTGTCTTCTTAGAGATTTGAGTAACCAAATGGTTTTTTACTGAATCTACCAAGATCCTCCTTGCCCTAGCATCATTCTTCCTCCACTGGGACTTTTCCGCTTCCTCTTCTTGTCTTGGAACCTTCTCATTGACAAACTTCAAAAGATCATTTTCTTCCAAGATAAGAAGAACCCTAGACAACCAAGAGCTTAAGTTGGAAGCCCCATTAAGTCTATCTTCAACCTTCATGCCAATCATGTAACATACCCATATAACCATCCGAAAAATAAAATTATTAACATCATAAGTCATAACCATTCTCTTTCACATATTCGATACAACAACAATACAATGACTCTTAAAAAAATTGCCTTCAAGGTTTTATCTTAACTCCTTTAACTAGTTTGAAATCAAAATCTTAAGTTTAAAAGCCTTTCTGCAACAAGCCTTACATAATGGTCTCCCCGCAAGGGTCCTTCCGCAACTTCCGCCTTCGCGAAGCGGATTGCGGGTAACACAATTCTTTATAAATTAACTTCCGCTATCTGCTTTCCACAATGCGGATTGCGGATTGCAGATACACTTACATTCTTCACAACTTCAACTTCTGCTTTCCGCTTTCTGCAATGTGGATTGTGGATTGCGGAAACACTTAAAATCTTTGTGATTTAACTTCTGTTTTCACTTTCTGCAATGCGGATTGCGGAATGCTGAAAAACCTTTAACTTCTTCACAATTTAACTTCCGCTTTCTGCCTTCCGCAATGCAGATTGCAGATTGTGGAAACACTCACATTCTTTACAACTTTAACTTCTGCTTTCCGCTTTCGCAATGCGGATTGCGGGTTGCGGAAGTGCTTAAGTTCTTCACCAGTTTTACGCTTCCGCAGGCCTTTTGGTCCAAGGTTCACACTTGGTTTTCTCTGTTTTTTATTGGGTAAAACCAAGGGAAATCAACCTTCGATGGCTTCACAACCTTAGGTCGCGTTCTTTACTTAAAACAAGTTCAGGCTTAGGGAGTTAGAGTGGGATTTAGTAGCTAGTTTTTCTAAGAAACTACCGCCACTAAACTTTCCTTCACATCTTTATCATTCATCTAAGGGCTAACAGTATCACACAAGTGTTGGGCCGAATTAATGTTGTTTTAATTTCGTTGTAGTATTTGCCTAACCATTTAATTTGTCAATCTGAGGTTCGTAGGCTTACGAAGCACATGCAAAGTATATGCAGGACTGAAGCAAAATTAAGCTAATCTAACCTCCTGTGAAACTAAAACTAATCTAATCTAACCCCCCTTAAGCTGAAACAAGCAATTGTTAATCTAATGCTGGAAGCTGAAACACACAACTAAAGTAAATTGCATAAACGAAAGACAACATATGAAGAGCAACAAGACAACACATGTGAGCTCACATTAACAATAAATAAATCTTAATTTACATCACAAAAATCAATGACAAATCATGAAAGCATCAAAGCTAATATTATGAACAAAAGCTAAGAATTCCCTTCTCCATATTACAAAGTCAAGACTAACTTATACAATCTACTATCTACCTAAGATCTAAGATACCACCTCCTAAGATAACAAATGAAGAGAGAGCACTCTCTTTTATACATGAACTTCTTTGAGAAGGAGATAACCATCTCATAATGACAGATCCATCATTCTCTCAACCACTCTCAACTGCTTTCCTATTATTACAAGATATGATCCCTTCAAATTCTCCACGTCTCTCATAAATCCAAGATAAGATATGCCAACCAAATCTCCATGATCTTCTCCTTGGAATATTCTTTGAATAACTATCTCCTTGAAATGGTGGAGGAGATATTCGAGAAGTCTTTTCTTGAATTAATCCTTCACATATTCCTACACATTACAAAGCTCATCCATACTTGAGATATTAGTGAAAAACATGTTAATTTCTAATATTTTAATCATAAATTCACTTATAATACTAAAATGAATAAAGTTGAAATAATAAGGTGAAACCCACATATATGTATGGAAATGGTATGATAAAAGGTTAATGGGATGATGAAATGTGAGGAATAGTGGAAGATAAAGTGGATGAAAATATGACATTTCCGAGTCTCAACATACTCCCAAACTGAACTTGTTGCATGTCCTCATGCAACCGTGTATGGATCTTCTCAAGAACTTTTGTCATCTGGACTTGGCTTTGATTGATGATGTCTTTTTAACAATGAATGTTTCCAGGGTGTGAAATACATGAGTAACAACTGGCATTTCCTTATGGTTGGTTCTTGTGTGGCAACTATGAATATAAAGAATGTTGGTTTTTGTGTTAACAACATTCATTTCATGATGTGAAATGCATGAGTAACAACTGACATTTTCCTTATGGTTGGTTCTTGTGTGACAACCATGAATATAAAGAATGTTGGTTCTTGTGTTAACAACATTCATTTTGTCATCTGTTTACTAGCTGCATAATAATTTAACCATACACTCACTGAAAATGATTAGATATTAATGTGCATAGAAAGCATCATTGTGCATAAGAAAGCCTTTTCTTTATCTTTATGAATCATGCCAATATGTATATCAATGTGTATGAAGCAAAGTGCAATAGAGGATTTGTCGGAAAAGAAATGCTGGTGGATGGTAAATGAGATGAAAAATGGGTGATGGTGGTGAAAAAAAATGGAATGATAGTAGTGAGTATGTATTGAATATAGTTCCCCCTCCCCAACTGATGTGGTTGCATGTCTTCATGCAACCTAGCATGGGTTGTGAAAGAAATGGAGCATGGTGAGGGAATTTTCCAAATTATTCATTGCTAGCATGTAAGGAATTGCATGATTAAAGTTTAGAAAACAACATACCCCCACTTACCCAAAAAGTAGATGAACGATGCAATAGGAATGTAGCTGATGCCACTGGATCGTGGAATGTGTCACTACTACTGTGGCTGTAACTGCTGGATCGTGGGCAATGAAGGAATCGAACTGCTGCTGCTGAATCATGGAGAATATGTCACGGTTGCAAGATAAAAATGTAACTGTAAATGCTACTACGGCTGTAACTGCTGTAATGTGAAGTGGAGGAATTTGAACTGCTGCTAATAAATAATGGAAAATGTGGAAGGCAGAAAGTGGAACTGTGGTACACTCATAGATCTGAAGTCATGTTTCTGCAACTACTGATGGAGTCATGAGAAAGAATGTATAGTCTTCACTCGCTACAAAACCCGATGGTACAATTCTAGTCATGCGAATAAATGTGTCGATGTTGAGCATGAAAGGAAATCATTGGATTACTGGCCATTGATGAATGCCGTTAACCAATGCGAGGCAACTCACCAGTGATGTCAATGAGTGCCAAGGTACCTAAGTACATCTTGCGAAGTGCGAATAGATGTGCTGATGTCGAGCCACTTGCAAGATCTGACGATCAAGAGACATTGATGAATTCCCATGATTGTCAGCGAGAGAACTTGCCATTAAGGCATGCAAGCCTCTAGTTACTCAAAATGAACTCTAGTCTATATCCCAGATAAGGTGTTGAGGTCAACAGGGCAAGACTTCTCGAAAGGTGGGCCTTAAGGAATCCCACATCAGTCAACGCGAGTTGGTACAAAAAGATTGGTAGGAATATAAGTGAAAATATCTCACAGTCAAGCAGTGGATATATTGGCAAGGCCATGTAGTCATGGAAAGAGAGTGGGTTTTATTCAGAAGGCAAACTGGAAAGGAAACAAAAGAGGAAAAAATGAACTGAAAAAGATAAAGGGATGTATGCAATTTAGAAAGATAAGCATGTGTGGAGTCATGATAGTTAAGGCAATGAAATAGTGGACTCCGGTATGGATGACTAATGTGCCTTGAAGGAGAAATGTGGGTAAACATTCATGACGCAAAATGATTTATGAATGGTTTCTGTGTAACAATAAACGCCATAATGTTTATGATGAGTAACGGCTCCTTCAAGCTGTCTATCAAAGCATGTTTTTCAAAGGTTTTGTGATTCTTGAAAAATCACTTTAGCAGCAAAATGCGGTCGTCTTTGAACCTGAAACAAAACTTAGTACAAATTCCTGCATGAAACTTAGTAGTGAATATGTATTGAATATAGTTCCCCCTCCCCAACTAATCTGGTTGCATGTCCTCATGCAACCTAGCATGAAACTTGTGAGAAGTTCATAAAAAAAAACATATCATGCGGAAAGAAGTACATAAGCTGCAAAAAAAATGTCAGGAATAAAATGTGTTATACCTGTTTCCGTTGCGCTCCTGGTTCGTCATTGATCGCTGCTTGAAGTGACTCAAAGAAAACAATTTTAGCGTGAAAGAAACAAAAATCATTATTCCAAAGATGTTTTCAGGAAGTGTTGAGGCCCATTTGCAATTTTTCGATTGTTTTTATTTCTTTAACTTTTTATATTTTTTTTTATATATATATATATTTTTTGTAATTTTATTTATTTATTTATTTCTTTTTATAAAACAAAAAGAAATAATTTTTAGAATATATAATTTTTCTATTGTTTTTGTTTTATTTTTACAACACACAAATAAAAAATGGCAAAAACACTCAAGATTAAATTTACCCGATCTGCGTTCCTGGGCATTCAACATTAATGTCTCGGCTCCTTAACAAAACATTTATAATTTTTTTTGATAGCTGTGACACTACTATAGCTGCAACGGCTTAGCTGCGACAATCGGCTGCAACAGCCAGCTGCAACAATCGGCTGCAACAATCGGCTGTAACAGCCAACTGCGACAACCACTGGCTGCGACATCCAGCTGTAGTAGGTGTTGAGTTGAGTTTTTAATTGAAGTTTAAGTGTCTCTTGTTGTTTTTGAGATGATCAGAGTTGTACATTGTCAAATATAATTGAATATTCATAGCATACAATTCTCTGCATGGGGGATCTCTATTGACAGAAACTACAGGAGGCGCAGAGCCACTTCGATTCATGAAACCTGTGGTCAATTTACACATTAAATTTTGTATAAATCATGGTTAATTATAAAATACATGCATACCTGCCCCATAAGTATTGATCTGCTCCTGCCCACGGTTCTGAGTTATCCTCTTTATTTTTTATCGTCGTGCATGCAGTCAGACAAGAAACTCTTGGTGATTGCCTTCCTCCTTTTTGTGGTGTTAAGACCGGTTCGCTTGCTTTTGCGATCACAATTTCTCTCGCAACATAATCATCAACATGCACAAAAACCAATTGCGTCATGATCTGGAAAATAAATATCAAACCAGGAAAGATAATTTATTGGGATGATACAAGAATAAGCTATCATTAATTTTCCTGACAGTTGTGCACAGTATGAGTTTTTCGACCAGACCTGCATTATCGTGCATCTTTAGATATTCCACTTAACACACATGCATATGTCAATTAAAATGCATCACTTCAAACACATCACCTAAGCCTACCACTGTTGCTCTGGATCAAAAACATATGACGAAGAGTCCAACCCATATGAGGAAGAGTTTATGCTGCAATAGCAATCAGAGGAGGCGATGTTCTGAACTGTTCGAAAGAGCCTCATGCTCACACAAGCTAGCAGTAAAAATTGTCGTGACTCTGTTCCTTTTTCACGTGGATCAACTTTGGCGAGTCACTTTCAAGCTCCTTCCTTCGTGTTTCACTTGTTCCTTGTCTTCAACCTTTTTAATTGTTTCTTGCAACTCCTCGCCTGTAAACCACCTTGTGCGTTTTATATGATGGGCCTCATATTCAAGTTCATGTTCTTTTTAATTTCTCCAGCAAAATGTAGCATTAACAAGGCAGGTCTTTCCTTGCTCGCCACCGTGACTTCGTGTCGAAAAGAAAGGCAAGGACTGGCTAATGATAGAGCAGCGTTGAAGGAGGAGAAGCTTGCATAGGATGGTACTATCATCTCATTCATGTTTCATGCTGAAGTGAGAGAAGTTCTTTGCGTTAGCTCACGTAGCTATAGATTCTCGAGGGTGAGACAAAGAAAGAACACAACCCTAAGATTTGGAGTACAATGTTGGATTATTAGTAAGTTGTGGAAGCCCTCTAATTAATAGCGGATTTGAACAAGCATAAGAACCATAGTTATCAGATTAAATTCCAGGCTAGATCTGCATTTTCCCTCCTTCATGAACCGAGCAATTACCGCCAACTTCATAATTGCTCCTGCCCACTACTTAATAATTGTTCAAGTTCTATAATTAGCTGCGTGCCTCATGTGTACCAGTATTGCCGGTCAAAGGATGCAAATTGATCATTATATACGATGCATCGATCAAATTTGAAGTGATTTATAAATCTGGTTAATATACAGGGCGATTCGTGGCTATGACAATTGCTTTGTTTTTTTTTTATTTAACTTGAATATTGATCATGATTGAATGCTTACAGGTGAAGAATCATGGCGTTCCCGAGTCTGCCATGGCAGAAATGATGAGAGTGGGCGAGAGTTTTTCCACTTGCTGACTGAGGAAAAGATGCGCTACTTCTCTACTGACCCTAAATCCGTAATCACCAACTTCTATGTCAAAGAAGATCAAATCCTCAACTGGAGAGACTTTCTTCGTTATTCTTGCAAACCTATCGAAGAGATGATGCCACTATGGCTAGACAAACCTATTGCATTGGTATCTTTACCTACTCGGTTGTCTCTATTTGCATGATCTCCTTGAGACTTTCATCGTGTCATTCTCCATGTGTATCGGTCGGTTGTTCGCTTGTTATCATCCTGCCATTGGAAAGGATTGTGCGTACATACCATCTTTTAGCAAATCTGCAACCTATTTAACAACGACATCATATAAGAAAAATCAAAGTAATTCACGGGCAACATCAATGAAGTTGTAGCGTTCTTTCCCTAAGGATTTATTCTCTCCCTGTGTTTGATATGCATTCGGTATGATTTGATGTATGATGTGAAGGAAATTATCGTGTATTTCTTCATTTTGGCTGGTAGCGATTTGGTCTCATCTTAGGTGGACACTGCAACGACACTGTTGATTTTCCGGAATCAGTGTGCTCGAGACCACGGAAGATAAGCTGTCAATGCTGTGAGTAGCATTTGGCTCCAGGGTTCTTCTCAATGTATAAATTTTGTAAAAGTTGGTATGGATCACGCCCTTGGTCGAATTGAGATCGAATTGATGGTAAAGATGGAGTAAAGAGCCGCTTAGATTTTCGGCGATTCGACACCTCCTTATACAGTGGCGATTCTAATAGCTTTCTCCTACATTTTCGGCTGGCGGTAGAAATTTCCTATGAACGATTCATCCTTCACGTATAGTTCTTCGGCGTTCAATCACACCCAGTATTCTTGGCGATGCGGATTAGACTCTCCATTACCTTTGACCATTGCTACTTTCTCATCCACATGAAGGTGCACCAGATGCATATAGTAATCTCCCACCAGATGCTGCGGAATTCTCGAACACAACGAATTGAGGACGAGATGTTTTGGGTGTCGTTGGGCCGCATTATTAAGTAATTATCATCTTTTTGCTCCTGCAAGACTCTCTGGAAAGATTTGGAAAGCTTTGCCGTAGATCTTCTCGGTCTTGATTTCTTCGTATAAAATCCAAGATCAGCTCCGGGCGTTATTTCTATCATTAGGCTGTGAATCACATTTCTTGTTAGTCTAAATAAAAGCTTGTGCAACACAGACTTTATTATCCCAACGGGTCGCGCATGACACAACTTTATATTCGTACAACAATATTGCTGGAGCTTTTATTGCGATGGTTTCTTCTACGTTATGGCGTATAGTATATCCAATCCTTTCGTGTACATGAATTTGGGAGATCGCAGAGGTAGCTGGCAGATTTTGACATCTACAAAGGACGCTCTACAAGATCAACAGAGTATAGGTCCAGCAATAAACACGATCAACGGAGTATTTATATGCTAGTTAAAATGTATCAAAGACGTTCTAAATTGTCAATTTATAGGTTCGTGTACTTCGTGATCGTATATTACTTGCCGATATGCTGTGATCACACCCATCATTTAAATACTTGACACCTTGGGTTTGAGAGCCATTATGAGCCTGTGCAACTTTCTTATCACGCTGTATCCGTCACTCCTCTTGGCTGCTTTTCACTACCATCTTCATTCTATTGGTATCAAACCCAAACCCAAACCTTTGCCTTGGCTCTCACCACCTGTCTCTAAAAAATAAAACAATTCTATAGGTAACACTTCAACCATGGTTTCATTACCTTAGCATCTGTGAAGTTTAATGACTCGTCGTTCTAGCTGTAAGGATGAAGTGAAAGCTATTGGTGAAAGTTCATGAGTTTTAATGAGACGGCCAGGTTCTTTTGGCGTGCCAGGATCTTTTGGCTAGGTTTTTGTTTACCGTCTCATGATAAGAAGCTATGTTGAAAAGAGCAGTTTCACGCAATAAATGGCAAGATATCTTGGATTGCAATAATAGACGCACAGGCAGAGGTTTCCTTGAAATTTGCAGGAGTTTACGAGGATCGGTTTCATAAACGTCCTAAGATCCATATCCCTGAACCTAAGTTTTCAGCCAGCTATTTTGCAACAATCATATTTGTTATCTGTAGTCGAAATAACTGCAAACATTAGTTTTTGTGAAAAGTATATGTCTTAGAATCAATCAGAGTTGTTTATTAACAAAGAATGTAGGTTGGATCAAAACAAAAGATGGCAAATTAGTCAAGTCAACTGATTTCCCTTTCCTACATTCAAAATATTTCTCCTTATTCTACGATCTAAATCGTGATCATAGCCTTCTATGAATTAATGTTTATCCCTCCCTGGATTTGGTGAGTTGGGGTCGGTTTAGTTTCTAGACCGGTTCATTCGATGGACATCAAAACTCGTGCTTATTGTTGCGATTCGAGCCAAGATTAAATTGACTGAGAAAAAAAGATTATTGCAGCCGTAAATTGGAATGAGAAAGGTTTTGCACAATTTTAATAATGTAATTCAATCAATCCCAATCGTAGTTTTAGCTTTTATTATTACATTTTTTCCTTGGCCCGATCTAGACAATGTGCCTTTAGACATGTAGATTTATTATCATGTTGTTTCATTGTTGTTGCAGGCTGTTCTTTAGATCGAAGGATCTTTTTAAGGAACTGCAGGTGGATGGAGTGCGCAAATACAGAAAATTTCAGAAATGGTTTGGCTGAGGCATTATTGTAGAGTTAATTTTCAGGCAGCTACAGGATGAAGGACGAAGGCAAACAAAAATGGCTGCGACTCCAATGGAGGAGAAGATTATAGGCGTGACATTGCTTCAACTGTTGTTTCAGCTTGGAGTTGCAGCTGCTTTTCAGCATTATAATTTCAGTGTTTGTTCAGCTTAAAAATGAATTTGCCACATGAATTTGCAGGCCGATTTTATTTTACAAATTGAATTTTTTTTTAGCAAACGGAGATAAACGATTTGCAAAATAAAGATGAAATCGATTAGGTATGTTGCAAACATAAATTTATTCATTCCTGAAAAATTTAGAAAACATCCTACTTTATGATCCTCGCGATCGCACGAAGCGCGGAGGAGAGCATACTTATTCTGGGTGAAAGAAAAAACTGAAAATAAAATCCTACCTACTCTATGCTAATTGGGATTTAAAAAATAGTTACGTGTAGTTAAGTCTCCAATGTAGCCATTCATGTAATAGCAATAAAAATATGTTCAATGTTATTTTTGCAAATAGAAGACGAGGATAAACATGAATGTGTGAAAGTAGTTGCTGTGACTGTGAATTAACTAGAAAAAAAGAAAAACTAAATTGTTCTAACTTTGCACTCCCTTGAAACCATTGTTCAATAGGGCTTTCGTAGGCATAGTTTTCACTCCTCAGATCATGCTGCAACTCATTGTTGTCCTCCTCGATCTCTTGCTCGCATGATTGTTCGTCATCAGATGTGCAGGATTCTTTGTATGCTAATTCTTCATTTGTTTTTGGAGGAGTAATTAAGTTCTCGGCTGCTGTCAGGATCTCCTCTTCGAGAGAAGAGGAGATCCCTACTTTTGCAAGGATTTGAGTGAGCTGTTCCAAGCTTAAACTCATTGTTAAATCATTTTGAAAAAGGGATTCTTACAGCACCCAAATCTAAATGAAAAATTTAAATAAACATTCTTCCTAAAAAAACTTCGTACAAAAAAAAACAATTACTCTTCACAGTTGCGAAAAAGAAACACACTTGCTGAAATTGAAATTCACACTTGCAGAATTGAAACACACTTTCCAGAAATTGAAATTCACTCATTTCAAAAATTGAAATTCACACTCTAGTGTACGCTTGCAGAAAATTAATCAAACTAAACTTCAATCCGTCATGCTTCCCCGGCAACGACGCCAAAATGTTGGGCCGAATTAATGTCGTTTTAATTTCGTTGTAGTATTTGCCCAACTATTTAATTTGTCAATCCGAGGTTCGTAGGCTTACGAAGCACATGCAAAGTATATGCAGGACTGAAAATAAATTAAGCTAATCTAACCCCCCGTGAAACTAAGAGTGATCTAATCTAACCCCCCTTAAGCTGAAACAAGCAATTGCTAATCTAATGCTGGAAGCTGCAACACACGACTGAAAGTAAATTGCATAAAAAAAAGACAACATATGAAGAGCAACAAGACAACACATGTGAGCTCACATTAACAATAAATAAATCTTAATTTACATCACGAGAATCAATGACAAATCATGAAAGCATCAAAGCTAATATTATGAACAAAAGCTAAGAATTCCCTTCGCCATATTACAAAGTCAAGACTAACTTCTACAATCTACTATCAACCTAAGATCTAAGATACCACCTCCTAAGATAACAAATGAAGAGAGAGCACTCTCTTTTATACATGAACTTCTTTGAGAAGGAGATAACCATCTCATAATGACAGATCCATCATTCTCTCAACCACTCTCAACTACTTTCCTATTATTACAAGATATGATCCCTTCAAATCCTCCACATGTCTCTCACAAATTCTCCACATCTCTCATAAATCCAAGATAAGATATGCCAACCAAATTTCCATGATCTTCTCCTTGGAATATTCTTTGAATAACTATCTCCTTGAAATGGTGGAGGAGATATTCGAGAAGTCTTTTCTTGAATTAATCCTTCACATATTCCTACACATTACAAAGCTCATCCATACTTAAGATATTAGTGAAAAACATGTTAATTTCTAATATTTTAATCATAGATTCACTTATAATACTAAAATGAATAAAGTTGAAATAATAAGGTGAAACCCACATATATGTATGGAAATGGTATGATAAAAGGTTAATGGGACGATGAAATGTGAGGAATAGTGAAAGATAAAGTGGATGAATATATGACATTTCTGAGTCTCAACAACAAGGGCTCATTGGACTGGAAGGGGTTTAAACCCAGACAGTACTTGGACTTCCCACAGGGGTCCCTTACACTGGTCATTAACAATTGAGCAATAAAGCATCCAAGAAATTCATTACAGAACAATATTACACTATTACTAAGTCCATATGACAAATGCAGTCACTGTTAACTAAAACAGAGCAGGGCATTCACCCTGGGTAAACCATATATCAATTGCAACCACAACCATTCAAAACGGAGCATGGATATTACACCACTAGCAAGCCATAAATTCAATGCAAGTTACAGCCCCTTAAACCAGCGCAGGGGCATCACACCACCTCATAAGCAACACATTCATCTAGCCTAAGAACTAGTATTATCATTTTATGGACATTAAAACACACATGCATACACATATAGATATATCCTGAGCTCCATAGATTTGCGGGATCATAAGCATCGTAATGGAACCTGTTTGTAAGGTGAGTCGAATGAAGAGGGAACAACCACGTTCCACCCAACCGTAGATCAGACATAGATGTTCTCTGTTCTCAATCACTCTCGAGCTAAACTATGCATGCCAAGAGCAGTGACATCCAACTTCAGGTATTGTCCTCTAGTAAGAAATCACTTGCCTAACACAGAGTGTTCATGCAACAAGTATCTCTTCCAGTCTTGCCTAACACAGAGTGCTCACGCAGCAAGATTTCATTCCTTTCCTAGCATACTCAGCAGCATCCTACCTCATCCCATATGCTTCCTCGTTATAGTTTTGGTTTTTGCCCAGGTCTTTTGCAACTAACGGCCAATTCCTCATGGAATTTCCGTTGCCCACTACACCCTTGATTCCTTAGGGTGTGTCCAGCGCCATACTGGCATTCTCGTGCCTGGTGTAACCTCCCTGAGATGGACTCTTAACGTCCCCTACTCTCGCATGCATAGTTTCCTCTTCAATATGGTTGTCCCTATCATTCACGTTTTTCATTAAAAACATAATGTTTCAGTTACATCTGTCCTCCAAGGACCAGTTGGTGGTTTCCAGAACCAACCAATCTCATTGAACAACTAAAATGGTAAATCAATATATTACAAAAATGTTTATCTGTAGGGGGATATTACATCCTCTCCCCCTTATGTCAACACTATCCTCAGTGTTCTTAATCTTCTATGATATCTTCTGGAAATAAACTTGGGTACTTCTTTCACAAAACTTCCTCTAATTCCCAGGTCGCCTTCTCCGGGTTGAAGTGCTTCCATTGCACCTTAACTCGAGCAATGACCCGGTTCCGAAAAATTGTTTCTTTCCTGTCCAGAATGCGTAAAGGTTCCACTTGAAATTTGCCTTCTGGTTCCACCTGCACCACATTCTAGTCAATGATATGAGTGAAATCATGTATATATTACTTCAGGAATGAAATGTGAAAAACGTTATGAATTCTGAAGTGAGCAGGAAGAGCAAGTTTGTATGCCATGGGTCCAATCCTTTCCCATATTTGAAAGGGTCCGCAAAATCGTGGTGCTAATTTGGTACAGCTTCCCAATTTAAGAGAGCTCTTTTTGGGTTTGACTCGGAGGTAGACGTGGTCTCCGATAGAAAATTCTTTGTGTTGTCTTTTTAAGTCAACGTAACTCTTTTGGCGATCCCGTGCCACTTTCAAGTTCTTTTGTACCTTTCTAATAGTTTGTTCCATGTCTTGTAACATTTCAGGTCCTACTATCAGACGATCCACGGGGCTATCCCAGCTAACAGGGGTAGTACAGTTTTTCCCATACAGGATTTCGAACAGGTTCATTTTTTCCGAGGCCTGATAACCATTATTGTATGGAAACTCTACTAGGCGCAAATAGTCCTCCCACTTAGTGGGTTTTTCCATAACATACATTCTTAGCATGTCTTCGATGACTTGATTTGTTCATTCTGTTTGTCCATCTGTTTCAGGGTGACAAGTCGTGCTGAAGTTTATCTTGGTTTCTAACTCTGTAAACAGTGATTTCCAAAAGTTTGATGTAAACTTAATATCTCGGTCAGAAATTACCATCTTCGCTACTCCATGAAGTCGAAATATTTCTTTCAAGAATATCTCTGCAACATCGACAACTTTATAAGTTGACTTTACATGAATAAAACGAGCAGACTTGCTTCACTTATCAACTACAACCATAGTTGAATCATGTTGTCTTTGTGTTAAAGGAAAACCTGAGATAAAATCCAAGGATATTATCTCCCATTTCCATTCAGGAATTGACAAAGGTTGTAATAAACCTGCTGGGTGTTAATGTTCCGCCTTCATCCGTTGACATTACAAGCATTTAGATAGGTAATCGATTACATTTGTCTTTAATCAGGGCCAAAAGAATTATTTTCTAAGGGCTGTTATCATCTTTTGATAACCAAGGTGTTCTGCATAAGGGGGTTTGTGCATCTCATTTAGAATAAACAACTTTAAATCTGTAACATCAGGCATGTAAATTCTCTCCTTAAACCGAATTAACCCTTTCTGGTCTACTCTGAATTCTGTCCCATTTAAATTTACCTCATCTTTTTGTAGCTTGTTTAGTAAATTTATATAGTCAGTATCCTGTATGCTAGCTATTTTTATTCTACTCAATAGATCACTTTCTAGTTGGCTCATATTGATCTCATACACTTCATGAGTTCTTCGACTGAGTGCATCAACCACCCTATTTTCCTTTCTTTTGATATGCTTTACCTCAAAATCAAATTCACTTAAGAAGGCCATCCATCTTACTTGCCCAGCGTTAAGTCCAAGTTGAGTAAACAGATTCTTGACACAGGTGTTATCTATCAATAAGAGGAATTTCTTTCTTAACAAGTAGTGACGCCACATTTTTAAGGCATGCACTACCGCTGCCAATTCTAGATCATGTGCTGCATTTTTTCGTTCATGTTCTTTCAATTTACGAGATTCGTAACATACCACATGCCCTTCTTGAGATAATACTCCCCCCAGTCTCTCCTTACCAGCATCTGTATAGACTGTGTAGTCTTTATAGGGGTTAACCTCTTTTAATATTGGGGCCATGGTTAATAATCTTTTTAGATTTTCGAACTCTCTTGACACTTCGAGGACTAATTTGCATGAATCAGGGAAACAAGGACGCGTTGGAAACATGATCCCCCAAAATTTAGGAAACGGAGAAACGCGATATATATATATATATATATATATTATAATTATTTATAGATTAAATTCAACATCACATTTAACATTTTAACTCATAATTTCATAAGTGATTCCATAATGCAATTACTAAGCAGTAATATCCAAAAACAACACAATGATTTTACCCAATAAACGATTCCATAATGCAAGTGGAAATAGCCAAAAAACAGCGTTCAAAATGAGGCTAAGTCGCTAATACATATATATTCAAATTCCAAAATCAGCCTTTATATACGAGGCTACAAGTACAATACTACATCAACAGGAACAATGAAAATATAAATAAAACATGAGCTGAAGCCCAAAGAGTAATAATCATCATGCTCGAGCTCATCTACTGCTCAAAAATAGAACAAGAAGCCACCGTGAGCCAATGAAGAAATCCGTGAGCTAATGAAGAAATCCATGAGAGAAATGTTGAGCCGTGTGGGAAAAATGGGCATTGGGTGTTATTTTATAACAAACCCAAGCCTTGAAGAACTTTCCGGAAGCCTCTAAACCCCTAGTTGGTAAAGGAAAAACCCAAAAAAAATTTCAAAAAAGACATGTTTTAGCGGACTGATAGAGGAAACGCCACTTTTTGGGCAAAAACGATTTGGAAACGGGTTTCCTTCCGAAGAAAACGCGTTTCCTTAATGGGAAACGTCTTCTCACTCTCGAAAACGAGTTTCCTTGCCATACGGTACGGGTTTCTACGTTTTCGTACGAAAACGAGCTGGGGACGTAGGGGGGCCACGTTTCCTACAACATAGTTCGAGGACCATGCGATTTTTACTCCTTTCCTTTGTAAGGAAGTAATGGGGTAGGCTATCTTTAAGAATCCTTGGATGAACCTTCAGTAGTAACCGGTGAGTCCCATGAAAGATCGAATGTCAGTGACATCTTTAGGCATAGGCCATTCTAAAATTGCCTGTATCTTTTGCGGATCTACCGCAATCCCCTTTTCTGAGATAACATGTCCTAAGAACTGAATTTTTTTCTTAAAGAATTCACATTTCTCGAATTTAGCATACAGCCGGTGGTCTCTTAGGATCTGTAGTACGATTCTCAAGTGCTGTTGGTGTTCTTCTTCCATCCTTGAGTAGATCAGGATACTATCAATGAAAATTAACACAAACTGATCTAGATACTTGTTAAAAATACTATTCATTCGACACATGAATGTAGCAGGGGCATTGGTTAAGCCAAAAGGAATTACTACGAATTCGTAGTGCTCGTATCGGGTCCTGAAGGCTGTTTTATTAACATCTTCTTTAATCCTAATTTGGTGATAACCAGATCGCAAATCTAACTTGGAGAAGATTTTAGCTTCCCCTACCTGATCGAATAGATCATTGACCTGAGGCAGAGGATACTTGTTCTTAATGGTCATTTTATTTAGTTGTCTGTAGTCTATGCACAGTTGTAAAGTCCCATCCTTCTTCGTAACCAATAAAATTAGTGCTCTCTAGGGCGACACATTGGGTCTGATGTAACCCTTGTCTAGCAGTTCTTGTAACTAGATTTTCAATTCGGTTAACTTAGGAATGCTCATTAGATAAGGTATTTTTGATACTGGTGCAGATTCAGGCACAATTTCAATGAAGAAATCTATTTCTCGTTTAGGAGGCAGCCCTAGTATTTCTTCTGGGAATACATCCATTAATTCACTTAAGACTGGGTGGTCTTTTATCTGTGTTTGATCTTCATTAAGGAGCAGGTCAGTGGCCCACACCACATAAAGCATACAACCTTTTCTCAAACACTTCTTTAATTGCATGGCAGAAATTTGTCTCAAGGAGACAGGTTTACTGATACCTTCTATCTTTCTAACAATTTGATCCTCAGCCACATACGTAAGGTTTTATCAAAACATAGTACTATTTTATACTTTTCTAACCAGTCCATGCCAATAATCATATCATATGACCCTAGAGGCAAAATATTCAGATTAACCCTAGTCACATGATCTTGTATTTTAACTTCACAATCAACAATAAATTCAGTTACCTTCCTTTTTGCTCCAGTGGTCAGTTGGATTGACCAAGGTTTTCCATGCCTTACCTTGGCGAGTTGGCAGTCCTCCATCATTCTAGGAGTGATGTAAGTTAAGGTAGCCCTTGGATATATTAGTATAGAAAGCTTTTGGTTAGAAATAGTACCTTCAATCTCCACAATTGCAGATTGATGGTGCCTGTCGATCTTCAAGGGCTGCATTAATTCGGTGGAAGCTTTTTCCAACTCCCCCAACTGTGGAAGCTTCTTGCAAGTTGTGAACAGTATTATTTGTTTCCTTGAGGCGTGGGCAATTTCTCCTTAAATGTGGTTCTCCACATTCCCAACACTTCAGGGTTTCCAACAATCCCTTTGGGTCCAAGGTTTACAGGCTTATTACTCTTTTGCTGGAGTTGCTCGTTTCTGTTGTAGGAATTTCCTTGCATGTCCTTTGGCATATTTCTGAAGGGTGGTGGTTGGAAGCCCTTCTTCCTCTGGTAGAACTTTTCTTGCTTCTTATCTTTCCATGCCTTGGATATGTCGTTCCTTTGCTTATATTGTTCAAAACACAATCTGGCCTTCCTTAGCACTTCATTTAAGGTCTTTGGGTTATCGAACTCAATTCGGTCTTTGTAAGATTGCGGTAGACAGCTTAAGAATCACTGAACCTTCACCTTTTCTTCCTTAATGTAAGGCACGAACTGTAGCATGTCCAAAAATTTATTGATGAGGTCCTCCATAGTCATTTGGTCGAGTTTCAATTCATAGAATTCCTTTGTCTTTCTCTCATAATAGCTTTCTGACAAATACTGCTTCTTGAAGAATTTCTTGAACTTTGACCATTCCAAGTTCTTTTCTTTTAATCCATGGAAAATCTTTAGTTCCTGCCGCCAATTACTGACCTTTTCCCTTAGGTTGTAGACTTCCATCCTTACTTTCATGTTATTGGAGTAATTGTAAGTCTGGAAATACTTTTTAATGTCAAACAACCAGGCTTTTGCTTCTTCTCCGGTGTTTGATTCCCCATTGAAGCTGGTTGGCTTGATTTTTTTAAATTCCCCTTCCAGGTGGTCAATCTTTCTTTTATCGGCAAGTTTGGCCTGATTTTCGACCCTTGGGTATCATTCGAGGAGCTACCATCTCCTTCAACATCCCCTCCATTCTCCTGGTTCTTCTTTGTCTCGGTTCGTTGCTCCTTCCCGTTGTTCCTCTCATGCAGGTTTTGTAGCAACATCTCGTTGATTCCTGTTGTTTTTCATGGGCCTTTTTCAGCCGCTCATTTTCTGCTTTAAAGCTCTGCATTTCTACGATCAAATTCTTCATTGTTTCCAGTGTTTGACTGGCTTCCGAATGTTCTCTTTCTGGTTGCGTTGTGTGTGGTGTTGGTACACTTTCTTGAAGCCATTGCTGTACCCTGTTTATAACAATTTCGCATAAATACAAAACATTCCAGACAACATTTTTGGTTAGAATAATGTTTCTATGTTTCGGCGGAACTAGATGTTCCCAAAAGGCGACAGGGTTGAACCTGTAGCTCTGGTACCATATGTAACATACCCATATAACCATTTGAAAAATAAAATTATTAACATTATAAGTCATAACCATTCTCTTTCACATATTCGGTACAACAGCAATACAATGACTCTTAAAAAAATTGCCTTCAACGTTTTATCCTAACTCCTTTAACTGGTTTGAAATCAAAATCTTAAGTTTAAAAACTTTTTTGCAACAGGCCTTCCACAACTGTCTCCCTGCAAGGGTCCTTCTGCAACTTCCGCCTCTGCGAAGCAGATTGCGGGTAACACAATTCTTTATAAATTAACTTCCGCTATCCGCTTTCTGCAATGCGGATTGCGGATTGTGGAAACACTTACATTCTTCACAACTTCAACCTCTGCTTTCCGCTTTCCGCAATGCGGAAACACTTAAAATCTTTGTGATTTAACTTCCGTTTCCGCTTTCTGCAATGCAGAAAAACCCTTAACCTCTTCACAATTTAACTTCCGCTTTCAGACTTCTGCAATGCGGATTGCGGAAGCACTCACATTCTTTACAACTTTTACTTTTCGCTTTCACAATACGGATTGTGCAAACCTCTAAACTCTTTACCAAGCTAACTTTCTGCTTCCTGCTTCCGCAATGTGGATTGCAGATTGCGGAAAGCCCTAAAAACTTTACAATCTTCCCTTTCGCAAACCTGCTTTTGCAATGCGGATTGCGGGTTGTAGAAGTGCTTAATTTCTTCACCAGTTTTACGCTTCTGCAGGCCTTTTGGCCCAAGGTTCACACTTGGTTTTCTCTAAGTTTTCTTGGGTAAAACCAAGGGAAATCAACCTTCAATGGCTTCACATCCTTAGTCCGAGTTCTTTACTTAAAACAAGTTTAGGCTTAGGAAGTCAGAGTAGGATTTAGTAGCCAGTTTTCGTAAGAAACTACCGCTGCCAAACTTTCCTTCACAACTTTATCATTCATCTAAGGGCTAACGGTATCACACAGGGGCTCATTGGACTGGAAGGGGTTTAAACCTAGACAACAATTGGACTTCCCACAGGGGTCCCTTACATTGGTCATTAACAGTAAAGCAATAAAGCATCCAAGAAACTCATTACGGAAAAATATTACATTATTACTAAGTCCATATGACAAATGCAATCACCGTTAACTAAAATAGAGCAGGGCATTCACCTTGGGTAAACCATATATCAAATGCAGCCACAACCATTCAAAACGGAGCATGAATATTACACCACTAGCAAGCCATAAAATCAATGCAAGTTACAACCCCTTAAACTAGCACAGGGGCATCACACCGCCTCATAAGCAACACATTCATCTAGCCTAAGAACTGGTATTATCATTTTATGGACATTGAAACACACATGCATACACATACAAATATATCCTGAGCTCCATAGATTTGTGAGAACATAAACACAGTAATGGAACCTATTTGTAAGGCGAGCCGAATGAAGAGGGAACAACCACATTCCACCCAACCGTAGATCAGGCATAGATGTTCTCTGCCCTCAATCACCCCCGAGCTAAACTATGCATGCCAAGAGCGGTGACATCCAACCTTAGGTATTGTCCTCCAGTGAAAAATCACTTGCCTAACACAGAGTGTTCACACATCAAGTATCTCTTTTAGTCTTGCCTAACATAGAGTGCTCACGCAACAAGAGTTCATTCCTTTCCCTATAAAATTGAGCACATAGATCTGTGGACCAACACACAACTCACAAGATAGATCAGACAATTTTACTCAAAAATTGAAGCATGAAACAATGTAAAAATGGCTTGCAACTATGAATGCTTTCATTAATAAAAAGTAATTAGATGATTGTTACAATGTAGTATAATGGCTAAATAGCCTCATGCAATTTGAATCCATGTGAGGAAATTCGAATTGGTTTGACTCTCCTTGACTACATGGCTAACTGAAGTTGTCTAAATCACTATCGGAGTTCAACAACCCAACTCAAGTGTCTAATTCAATCTTAATTATCAGTTAACTAGTCTAACTGACTGTGGTAGGTGAGTAAATGCGCCTCACCCACATGCGGCCATGCATAGCTAGCGCTAACTGAATAGAACTGAATGTTACTGACTCCTAACTGAGCTTGACTAGTCACCAACTGAACTCAACTAAAGGAGGTTGGTTTCGACACTCCCAGTGGCTCCTAAATTGTGGGGATTGATCTAGGAGTCTCCTAAATTGATGCATTAAGAGTACAACAAAGATCTAGATTGGGTGCAATTAATTGAAGAACAATTCCAACTTTCATCTTCATGTACAGAGGTTCCTTATGATTTGGAGCAGCTTGGGACTTATGCAAAGAATTATCATTTGATAAGCCCTGTTGAAAAGAGCGATGAAGTAGTCAATGTGCCTCATCAGACAAATGCGTACATTAGTCCTATTCAATCTTGGATAGAAAAAGCCTGCGGAAAAACCTGTTAGTTTGGGAAGCAGTTTGATCATATTATCCATGCTTATGATTTCTCATCCTTCCCGCCCATTCTGGATCATCATGCAGGTTTGCATTTCTTAATAAATGTGTCCTTGCTTTGGTTGGTAACCAACGACAAGACAAGTTTTTTTAAGGTGGATAAAATGATTAAGTGGTTGCATTGGATATTCGAGTTTACCTAAGATGTTATTTTATTTTTCTTAGAGTAGGAAAATAAGCTCCTTAAAGCGAGCATTTACTTTCTGCATTTATTTTTTATATTTAGGTTTCTTTTAGTTTCTAATAAAGAAACCTATAGTTCATTGGACTTTTTCATAAAACTTGTGCTACTAAGGTTTTTTTGTCAAGTTGAGATGTTTTTACAGATGATAAAAACCAGAGATTCTGGAGTTCTCGTATGCTCTCCTTGCTTGAAGACCAGATCGAGCACACGTCCCACAGTTGGTGCTAAAATGTTGACCACCTAACCAACTAGGTGGCCAACCATGTACCGTGTGCATTGAAGATGAGAATGTACCTAATAAAGTTTTTTCAAGCGAGGCAACTCTTCTTCTTATCTTTTTTCCATGAAATTTCCGCACCCCTGTAGGGGATGTTGTAATGATATGTCATCATAAAGGTTTAGATTTTGTATAACTTGGTTACCTAGGACTTTATCATTAGGGAAGTCCTTCCATCGAGTGTTTTTTCCCTTAGATAATTAAAATTCCTTTTTAGTGATTTTAATTATCTGAGTTTTTCACTCAAAAATACCTCCAAAGTGGTGAAATGCATTCTAATGATCGAGTCCACGGGGCGACTAAGGCCCAGGAATGTTCTATGTAACCATGCTAGACTCTATCCAGAGTCTTGCGGAATTTCGATAGGTTTTACCTAGGATATTTTAGTTTTTGGTGATTAAAGAATGTCCCTAAGCATACAAATGTTGTAATAAAAAGAGTGTGAAATGGCATATAATGCCCACGGATTGGGGTATGGGTACTCAAAATCAATGACATGAGTTCCCCTACACCCTTAGGCAAAGTTTGAAGTCATTCGGATAAGTCTTGCTAAGGTTTTGGTCACATTTTCTAAATGTCAGTCAAAGAAATCAAGAAAATTGACAATTAATTAGCAAGCCAAATTTTGAAAAAGTGCCTAAAGTCACTTAGAAGGGGAAAATTAAGCTTCTAAGTGTTATGTTATGTTTCTAAGGTGACTTTAGAAGAAAAAAGGCCCCTCCATGCAAGTGTTTCACAAGAATGAAGATGTCGCCAAAGGGAGGCCACCCTCCCTCTTCATGGAAATTGAGATCATTAAAAATAAGCCAAAGTAAGGGGTCCCACTTTGGTGGTCCCCCCCTTTTGGCCTAGAATGAAAATTAAAAATATTAGATGAGAGTTTGCTCCCCATTTCTATTTGCTTTCTCACCCTAGGGGGTGCCCCTCTTTGACCTCCCACTCTCTCATTTTGACAAGTGGCTTGCATGCACTTGGGCTCTCTCTTCACTCATTTCTTATCTAAGGAGGCTTTCCGTCTTCATATGGGTTACAAACACACACACATCCACTCTCTTGCTCATGCTTTCATTGTTTCTCTTGCTCTCTTTCCCTTGCTCTTGCTTGGGCCATTGTAATTTTCAACCATTTGGCTTTCATAATCAAAATCTTTGGAGGAATTCTGTGTCCATTATTCCCATTGATGATTTGCTTCCATGCTTGAGGAGCTACACAAGTTTGGCTGGCCAACGAAGCATACTTATTTGCTTTGGTAAGATTTATGGTATTTGCATTCCATAAATTTTGTGAGTTTTCATTCTTGTAGCAAAAGAAGTTCATATTTTTTCTAGTTTAAAGTTTATGATTTCTTTGCTCATTATTTGATTCTCACATTTTAGTAGTTGTGTAGTGAAAATATTATAAGTTGTAGGTTATTTGGATTGAAGATTGAGATTCCTCGGTTGGATGCCTCATTGCTTCACTTCTTGAAGAACAAATGAACAATTTTTCCTTTCTTTACATACAAATTTATGTATTTTAATTTTGGTTTGTTGAGTGTTTCAAATCTGATTTTAACCCTTTTATACTCAAGTTCTTTCAAAATTATTCATTTGACAACTTTGTGTAATTTTTGTATATATATTGCACTAACATACTAACTTCGCCAAAGTGATTTTGGGCACATTTTATCATTTTTCTGTTTGCTGGTTTTTAGCAGGTTGGTAACAAAACAAGGAAAAACTTTGTCAAATTTCAGCCAAGAAGGGTGCAAAAGCTATCCCAAAAGAAAAACGTCAAGGCCATCGCAAGAAAGGGGTGAAAACACGGTTTTTCCCACTTCTTTCCTCTTATTCTTTATGCTGAAATTTCAGCCATATTTTTTCTAGTTTAAAGTTTATGATTTCTTTGCTCATTATTTGATTCTCACCTTCCAGTAGTTGTGTAGTGAAAATCTTATAAGTTGCAGGTTATTTGGATTGAAGATTGGGATTCCTCGGTTGGATGCCCCATTGCTTCACTTCTTGAAGTACAAATGACCAATTTTTCCCTTCTTTACATAGAAATTTCTGCATTTTAATTTTAGTTTGTTGAATGTTTCAAATCTGATTTCAACCCTTTTATACTCAAGCTCTTTCAAAATTATTCATTTGAGAACTTTGTGTAAATTTTGTATATATATTGCACTAACATACTAACTTTCCCAAAGTGATTTTGGGCACATTTTATCATTTTTCTGTTTGCTGGTTTTTAGCAGGTTGGTAACAAAACGAGGCAAAACTCTGTCAAATTTCAGCCAATAAGGGTGCAAAGGCTACCCCAAAGGAAAAGTGTCAAGGCCATCGCAAGAAAGGGGTGAAAACACGGTTTTTCCCACTTCTTTCCTCTTATTCTTTATGCTGAAATTTCAGCCATATTTTTTCTAGTTTAAAGTTTATGATTTCTTTGCTCATTATTTGATTCTCACCTTCTAGTAGTTGTGTAGTGAAAATCTTATAAGCTGCAGGTTATTTGGATTGAAGATTGGGATTCCTCGGTTGGATGCCCCATTGCTTCACTTCTTGAAGAACAAATGACCAATTTTTCCTTTCTTTATATACAAATTTCTGCATTTTAATTTTAGTTTGTTGAGTGTTTCAAATTTGATTTCAACCCTTTTATACTCAAGTTCTTTCAAAATTATTCATTTGACAACTTTGTGTAAATTTTGTATATATATTGCACTAACATACTGTTGCAGCTGCAACTTTTCTCCCCAAATTTCTTAATTTCGGGACCCTCCTCATGATTTTGTTTTGATCGTCGAATTCTTTTGAGTGTTGATCTGTGTTTTATTTTTTTTAATGACTAAAAAGCTCCATTCTTGACCAAGGCTCAGATTCTGATTGCGATGAAGTTTATGGTGAGCCGTAACTTTTTATTTTTGTTTTGCGTGTGGATCAAACCAGTTGACTCTACTATGGTCGCCGTTACGGAGGGATGACAGCTCGCTGCCCCTCGTTAAATGTTCGTAGCTGACTGAACACTTAGTTTTTTCGTTGGATCAGGAGTTTTTCTTGTCTTGATCGGAAGTTTTAACCTTTGTCCCGTCCGCCGTTGCGGCTTCTGAAGTTGTTTTGCCATCCGAAGTCAAAATCGTGTCGACGTCCGATTAGTTTTGTCTTTAATCGCTTGTCCAGAGCCTTTACCTTTCCGCCGTTGCGGCTGAGAAGAGCTAGAGAGCGTCCGAAGTCTAAATCCCCCCGACGGCTGATTCGTATTAACCTTCAACCGCTTGCCCGTAGCCCTGACTCGTCCGTCGTTGCGGCTGGGAGAACCCTTTAACTTCCGATTCTAATGTCTGCTGACGTCCGAGTAAGCCTCCTCCTGCCCTCATCGCTTGCTTTTAGCCTTTGTCTCGTCCGCCATTTCGGATGAAGCAACCGATTAGCCTCCGATGTACTATCCGTCCGACGTCCGATTAATGGTGTTTCTCGCCTGCGGACTGGTCCGCTCTTCCGACATAAATATTGTTGAACCACCAGTAAGTTTCCCGTTATTTGAATATTCGTAATTGTTCATGTGTCTTGAATGAAGTATCAGCTATCTGTAATTCTTCATTATGCACGTACAAAATGTATTACTCACCATTAAATGCTAATTCTGTTCCCTAGGGATAGTTAGATAAATAGTTTATCTTATTGTCGTATGTGATTTGAATGTTTGCGAGCCCTAAGACGAAAGGTAAGAACCTGCGCATCACATTGTGATTGCTCCCTGCATTTTTATCACCCTGCATTGTTAGTTAGGCACCTGCATTTCATTGTTTAAGTCAAAATACAAAAAACTCGGTGGACCGGGCCGCAACCGGTAAAGCCTTTGTTTTGTTACTTGACCTACGGTAGTCGGACCGCAAACCGGACGGATTCCCTACACCAAACAGTCAACGGGCTAGTTGGGAACGTTGATTGGGGAGAATCCCTTACTGTTGCCGCCTGTGATTTTCCAGGCCTCAACAGTTATTGGCGCTAGAAGGAGGGCTGCCAGTGCATGGTTGGCCGAGGAAACCCGTTTTCTTGAGATTATTCCGCTGGTTACAGTTCTGAAAGTAGTGGACCACGTAATCCAATTCCGGAAGAAGTAAATAGAGAACATCTATATCCTGTTCGCAATGAGATCGTTAATGACCTAAGAAGACACACCAGGGCATACGTAAAGAAGATTGGAGGATTGCCGATTATCCCTGAGTTGCCCAGGAAAGAGTATAAAAGGAAAGACCGTCCTATAATAGAAGACTCAGTGTTGGTTGGAGACTGGGAAGAACTTGTGGAAACCGCCTTGCAAGAAGTCGAGCTACCTTTGAATCAAGAGGGCCCAGAAACCCCTTGCATTTCTCCTGTTCACACCCCTGTTGGTTCACCTCCTCATTCTCCACCTCAACTCATGGCCGGTGTTAACGCTAACCAACCTCCTCCCAATCCACCAAATTCACCACCTGCATGGAAAGCCAGGTCACCCCTAAACCTGACTCCTCCTTTGATTGATCTACCTCAGGCCTTTGAAAAGTTATTGCCTAAGTTCGATCCAAATGAGAAGATATTAGTGGATGATCATTTGCAGAGTTTTTACTTGGCAATAGAAGGATTGAGAGCTAGGGAACATGAAAATGTAGTGTGCAGACTTTTCCCGCATACCCTCAAAGGAGCTGCTGCATCTTGGTACTTTGGGTTGCCTGCTAATTCTATCCCAGATTGGGATACTTTCGAGAGAATTTTCAGAAGTAAGTATGTAGTTCAAAAGACTTACGCAGCCCTTATGAAAGGACTATGTGCACTGAAGAAAGAAAAAAAGGAAAAAGTGCACAGTTTCACACAAAGGTTCGCAGCATATCTTAAGAACTTTTCTGAAACAGATAAACCTTCAGACAAAGTACTGATTGAGTACTATACTTCGGCTTTGGGTCCTGATCTGGCCATGTTTGCGAAAGGTAGGGCCAAGCCTACTCTGACAGAAACCTATGAAGAAGCAGAAGTGGTGGAGGCTGAAAGAGAGAGTATTGAAGATTACCCTGAACAATCAGGAGAAAGAAGGAAAACTTTATTGTTCACTAAGCCTAAAGAGGAGAAAGCACCAGATTATGAAAGTATGGCCAAAATGATGCAAAAGCTGTCTAATAAGATCATAGACTTGGAGAAAGAGAAGGAAACACAGAAGTTCTACAGGCCTTATTATAAAAAAAGGGAGGAAAACAGTCAGTCCCAACCTCCTCCTCACAATACTGCGTCTATGAATCTGACAGAGATAGGGATGGAAAATTTCTACACCTTTCACCAACAGCCTCACTCCGAAAAGAATTGTCTGCAATGGATAAATTCAATGACACTAGTCATGAATCAAATGTTGGATTCAAGATTAACAGAGGAAGGCGATGAAGAAAGAAAAGAGAATTCTGCTGCCACTACTACTAAAGAGCAGGAAGAGGAAACCATGGCTGTATGGAATTCTGTTGTTTTATTTGATGCCGAAGAGGAAAGGAGTCAAGGATACAAGGAAGTTGTGGATGCCAATGTAACAACAAGAAGTCAAGGGACGGTTAAAAATGATAGTCTGATGCTCCCAAAGATCAGGAGGCTGCAGAGAAACGTTAAGAAGAAATTCCAACATAAACCCGTGGCTGATATAATTCTTGAATTTACTATTACTAGCCAAGATCCTGAGCAGAACAGAACGCCGCCCAAGCCAAATGAAGGAAAGGTGGATGCTGACAAACCTAACTCCATTGAACAGCAGATGAATTATGACATTGTGGAAGATTTAAAGAAAATAAAAGCAAACGTCCCACTATTTGAAATGTGCAAAGTGCCTCAACAGAAAGAAAGACTACTAAGAGCACTTGAGGAATCGGATGAGAAGCCGCCTACTGATAATCAACCTCAGAGCGAATAAGAAATTGGAGAAACCAACGTTGGAGGTGAGTCTAAATGTAAGCATCCACCTTTTCTCCTAACATTTGGAATTTTTAATCATAACGTGCACAATTGTTTGGTAGACTCAGGGGTGTCAATAAATGTCATGCCCATATCAGTATGTGAGAAAATAAATGGGCAGCCTAAGCCAACCACGTGGAGGGTGGTTCAATTGGATAGGACAGACGTTAAGGTAATTGGTCAGATGGAAGATGTCCTAATCCGTCTGGCATCCAATGACAAAGTATGCCAAGTCATTAACATCGTGGTGGCTGATATACCAGATGCTTACGGTCTGGTCCTGAGCATAGATTGGTCAGCTAAATTAAATGGATATTTCGCCTCAGATTGGTCACATCTGTGGCTGCCATACAAGGGGAGTCCAAATCAGATCAAAATTTTAATAGAGCCTCACATGAAGTACAATGTTACTCAACTGAATGAGAAGAATGTATCAGTCGATTCTATGTTGGGCAACTATTTTCTCGAATTGGAACCAGGGAATTATCAAGCGGAAGAGGCCAGCAACACATCTGACACCCAGCCTGATCTCCTTCGATTTTTTCAGGCTGATGAGGTTGATTGTAAAATAGTAGACTAAGCAGTAGGAATAGATTTACCTTCAGTAGTTAGTGATTTTTGGACTTTATTTTTTGATGGCTCAAAGACATTAGAAGGGTCAGGGGCCGGCTGTGTCCTTATTGATCCACAAAAGAATAAATATTTCCTGTCATGTAGATTAGAGTTTGAATGTACTAATAATACAGCTGAGTATGAAGCACTAGTGCAGGGACTCAAGAAAGCGATTGAATTGAAGGTAAGTAATTTGAAAGTTTTTGGGGATTCTGAAATTATTGTGAAACAAATCCGGAATCAAATCCACTGTATTTCTCCTCACTTGAAAGCTTACCAGAATGAGGTATGGGAACTACTTAAATGTTTTAATGCATTTAACATTATTTCAATTCCAAGAATAAAAAACGCAGTTGCTGATCTATTGGCCACATCAGCCGCTAGACTACCCACTAACAATCGTTGTTCTGTTGAACTCTTTTTCAGGCCCTCTGTACCGGATATGATCACCAACCTGCGAGTATTTGATGATGATCAACAAATAATAGAATGCTTGACGAATGAAGAGGTGTTCAAAGGAGCAATCATAGATGATGAGGAACATCAAGCTGAGATGAAATATGACAATTTCATTCCGAAAGGGGTCAGAACGTTAGAAAAAATGTTTGACTTGAATGAAAAGTTCAGAAGACCCGCTAACGTAAAGATGCACAGCTCAACTCTGCAGTTCGAGCTGATAAATTTGGGGACTGAGAACAATCCTAGGTTCGTGAATCTCGGTAAATGTTGCTCACCGGCCGAAAGGGAAAGGTTCGTCAGTCTGTTTAAACAGTACAAAGATGTCTTTGCCTGGACGTACCAAGATTTAAAAACATATGATACCAGCGTCATCAAACACGTTGTTCCCATCAAGGCCGGAGTCGAGCCATATCAGCAGCCCTTGAGGAAAATGCATCCAAAGCTGGAGCCGCTGATTCAGAGTGAGGTAAAGAAATTATTGGATGCTAGAATCATTTTCAAAGTCAGACACTCTGAGTGGGTATCAAATCTGGTGCCTGTCAGAAAGAAGTCGGGAGAAATCAGATTGTGCGTGGACTTCAGAAACTTAAACCGCGCCTCAGATAAAGACAACTATCCGGTGCCTCCCATGGAGCAATTGCTGCAGATGGTCTCTGGTTCTGAATTGTTTTCGTTATTAGACGGGTTCTCTGGCTACAACCAGGTGTTAGTAGCTGAGGAAGATAGATTGAAGACAACGTTCAGAACTAAATGGGGAACTTTTGCCTATAGAAGAATGCCCTTTGGACTGATTAACGCTGGGGCAACGTTTCAGAGAGCTATGGACATAGCTTTCCGCGGACTAATTGGACGAAGCGCTGTGGTGTACCTTGATGACATTACAATATTCTCGAAGAAAAGAGGGGAGCACGCTTTTCACTTGAAACAAATTTTCGAACGCTGTCGGAAATATGGTATTTCCCTCAATCCCAAGAAGTGCGTATTCGCTGTTACAGAAGGCAAATTACTGGGGCATATAGTTTCAAAGAGAGGTATATCTATAGACCCAGAAAGAATTAAGGCCATTGAACAAATCCCTATGCCCCATAATAAGAAGGGAATGGAATCCTTCCTGGGAACAATAAATTTCGTACGTAGGTTTGTGCCTGATTTTGCCCAGACTGTTAAGCCACTGCAGCAGATGGTCAAGCAAAATGCACAGTTTAAGTGGACTGAAACTGAAAAGAATGCTTTCAGTAAGATCAAGACTGCTGTTGCACATGCGCCCTGTCT
>LPNX010030001.1:0-15647 GCA_001517045.1 Pseudotsuga menziesii | reverse complement strand
TTTGCTCATGATAAAGGAATAAAATTACATTATTCTACTAACTACTATCCGCAAGGGAATGGCCTGGCTGAATCCTCTAATAAAAACCTCATTAGAATCCTGAAGAAAACCGTAATAGAAAACCAGAGAAGTTGGCACTTAGCCTTACCCAACGCCCTGTGGGCTGACAGAGTCACCCCCAAGTCTGCAATAGGAGTGTCACCCTATACCCTTGTGTACGGTAAGGAAGCCATCCTGCCTCCCAATATCATGCTACCGTCTTCTATTTTAGCTCAAGAGTCTAATGGGTTGGAGAGTGAAGTTTTACAAATGAGAATATATAATCTCCTAAAGGCAGAGGAGGCCAGATCCAAGGCCAAAGAACGTTTTAAGCAACAGCAGGATGTAGTAAAAAGATGGTTTGACAAACATAAAGCTGGGAAAAAGGACTTGGAAGTGGGAGACCTAGTTCTCAAATGGGATCATCCCCATGATGAGAAGGGAAAGCATACTAAGTTCCAGTAGTTGTGGGTAGGCCCGTTTCAAATCTCAGCAAAACTTGGCCCTGCTACTTATAAGCTGCAAGATTTACAAGGATGGGAGGAGAACTTACCAGTTAATGGTTTGGTTCTCAAGCCTTATTTTTCTTGAGTTTCCCTTGAGTCTTTCTGTCTTGTATATAAATAAGCTGTTTGTTTGTTTTCGAGTCATGCTTTCTTTTGGTTTAAATTTGAGTTGTTGATTTTCAATAAGGGGGACGAACTTGCGATTGTTGGAGGATATTAAGATCTTTTCTGTGAATAGCAAATATGTTGAGTGTCAGCCTGTGTATTGCTAAATGAATGCTTCCAGCCTAACAGTTTTCTCGAATAAAATTCTGTGTGCATTGAAGTCCTGCTTAAACCCTGTGAAATGAACTGGATTCGAGGAGTCTGGAGTACTATGTCGGGGCTCCATCCACGTCACATTTAAAATGTTCTAAGGAGCAACAGCAAAGGACCCATGGAAAGAGGCAAGGTGAACAGTGTATTAAATATAAATGATCCCATGCCAAGAAACGAATGCCAAAAGGCAAATAAAGAGTCAAAGCTTCTATGAAAGCATCATGAATCAAAGCGGGTGCTGAATCATAAGTACTAAATTGCCAAAAGATCCTCTTCGTCCGTGAGCTGAAACTTGAAGTATACCACTCACACAAAAGGACACTATGGGATAGAGGATCCTGAATTAAAATTCAGTAAGAAAGGCGCACAGAAGGACTCAGATGAAAGGGACGAAAGTCCAAAAGCACACAAGTGTAAAATGGCATGGGAACGAGGAATAAACGAATATTGCTGTTTACTATCTGCTACAAGCCTGTGGTGTCCACGCTGTTAGCTACCTGAAGGCATAGGTAATAATGAAACTCATTTTCTGGCCTCAACAGAGTTATCTGGATCTGAAGGTCTCGGTTTCCACTTTCCCCAAATTGGACTAGCATCAATGATTAAGGTACACACTTCGGTCATTTGAGAAATTCGGATAGCTGGAAGAATTCAAAAGGATGCATTTGTTGTTAAACAGTCTGTCACTCAAAGAAAAATCACCCAGAGATCTAGGTTCACCAGGTAATCGCCAGTTGTTGTAGCTGCAACTTTTCTCCCCAAATTTCTTAATTTCGGGACCCTCCTCATGATTTTGTTTTGATCGTTGAATTCTTTTGAGTGTTGATCTGTGTTTTATTTTTTTTAATGACTACAAAGCTCCATTCTTGACCAAGGCTCAGATTTTGATTGCGATGAAGTTTATGGTGAGCAGTAACTTTTTATTTTTGTTTTGCGTGTGGATCAAACCAGTTGACTCTACTATGGTCACCGTTACGGAGGGATGACAGTTCGTTGTCCCTCGTTAAATGTTCGTAGCTGACTGAACACTTAGTTTTTTCGTTGGATCAGGAGTTTTTCTTGTCTTGATCGGAAGTTTTAACCTTTGTCCCGTCCGCCGTTGCGGCTTCTGAAGTTGTTTTGCCATCCGAAGTCAAAATCGTGCCAACGTCCGATTAGTTTTGTCTTTAATCGCTTGTCCAGAGCCTTTACCTTTCCGCCATTGCGACTGAGAAGAGCTAGAGAGCGTCCGAAGTCTAAATCCCCCCGACGGCCGATTCGTATTAACCTTCAACCGCTTGCCCGTAGCCCTGACTCGTCCGCCGTTGCGGCTGGGAGAACCCTTTAACTTCCGATTCTAATGTCTGCCGACGTCCGAGTAAACCTCCTCCTGCCCTCATCGCTTGCTTTTAGCCTTTGTCTCGTTCGCCATTTCGGATGAAGCAACCGATTAGCCTCCGATGTACTATTCGTCCGACGTCCGATTAATGGTGTTTCCCGCCTGCGGACTGGTCCGCTCTTCCGACGTAAATATTGTTGAACCACCAGTAAGTTTCCCGTTATGGTCGAGGTAGTGGTATCGGCGCCTGGTGATTTCCTTGCGAGATGGTTGTTTCATGAGTAAATCTTGCTATGTTGTTTTATAACGTCATCCCAGTGAATGATGCTTGAGGATCGATTGCAGGAGAGCGCAGGAGATCGGTCAAAATGACACGGCGTGGAGGAATACGGACGGTTTAACAGCAAACGCAGAGTTCTGAAAGGCCCGGCAGTTACCCAGCCAATCATGAATGTGCGTTGAAAGATGGAGGACCGGAAACGTCTGGGGAACTGGAAAGTCACAAGTCGGGGGGAGCCCGAAGGGTCGGCGGTTGTAGCTTAAATATTCGAAAGTAGGAATGAGAAAGGGATTTTTCCCCTGGAAAATCTTGTAAATGTTTACTTGTAAGAGAAACTATTTCGTTTTGCAAAAGAAAAATTGCAAGTTTGCCTACTGGAGAGAGTGAAATGTGGAATGTATCAATGCAACTCAAGGAATAATGCTGAAGAGGAACTATTTCGTTTTCAGCCATGTTTCATTTACTGTGAGAATGTTTAATTTCTTGAACCTATGTTTTTGTTAAATGTTCTTCAGTATCTTCAGGATTTCTTCCACTGTGAGTAAGAAATGTTGCTTATAAAATGATCGGTTATCTGGTTATTTGAATATTCGTAATTGTTCATGTGTCTTGAATGAAGTATCAGCTATCTGTAATTCTTCATTATGCACGTACAAAATGTATTACTCACCATTAAATGCTAATTCTGCTCCCTAGGGATAGTTAGATAAATAGTTTATCTTATTGTCGTATGTGATTTGAATGTTTGCGAGCCCTAAGACGAAAAGTAAGAACCTGCGTATCACATTGTGATTGCTCCCTGCATTTTTATCACCCTGCATTGTTAGTTAGGCACCTGCATTTCATTGTTTAAGTCAAAATACAAAAAACTCGGTGGACCGGGCCGCAACCGGTAAAGCCTTTGTTTTGTTACTTGACCTACGGTAGCCGGACCGCAAACCGGACGGATTCCCTACACCAAACAGTCAACGGGCTAGTTGGGAACGTTGATTGGGGAGAATCCCTTACTGTTGCCGCCTGCGATTTTCCAGGCCTCAACACATACTAACTTCCCCAAAGTGATTTTGGGCACATTTTATCATTTTTCTGTTTGCTGGTTTTTAGCAGGTTGGTAACAAAACAAGGCAAAACTCTGTCAAATTTCAGCCAAGAAGGGTGCAAAGGCTACCCCAAAGGAAAAGCGTCAAGGCCATCGCAAGAAATGGGTGAAAACACAGTTTTTTCTTCTTTCTTCTTATTCTTTATGCTGAAATTTCAGCCATTGTAACAAGTCCAAAGGAGTCTTTCGGACTTGATTTCTTATTTTTCATTTTAAATTAAGTTAAAGTTTCCCTTGTTTGCCATCCTTACATGCAAAAGAAGTTGGGCTTGCCCACCTTTGCATAAGCAATTGTTGATTGGCGTGGGTTTAGATTAGTTAAAGTTTCATTTTGTTTTTATTTTCTTCTTTATTTTTGCCCACACCTTGCAAGTGATTTGACTATGCCATCCTTGCAAAATCGTGTCGGCTAGCGTTCCATTTTTGTTATTTTCATTTGCCCACACCTTGCAAGTGATTTCGCTTTGCCATCCTTGCGAAATCGTGCTGACTTGTATATTTTTTCCTTTTATTTTTATTTGCCCACACTTTGAAAGTGATTCGGCTATGCCATCCTTGCAATATCGTGCTGACTTGCATGGTTAATAATTGATAAATTCTTCATTTCGTTTAAAATAAACCTTGCCCCAATCTTCGCCTCATATTCACTCCCCTTGTCGATTGGTCCGACCCTGGGTGACAAGAAAGAGAGAAGATTTGAGTTGGTTAGAATAATAGGCATTTCAATCCATTATTGCAAGATTGAGAAAAAGATGACTAGTGTGTGGAGGTAGAAGGGTAGAGGTGGTTGTGGGCCTCCTGGCACTCTGTTTCCTCCTATTGAGCACTCGTCTAGTTCTTGGGACTGACTTGTGGAGCTAGGAGGGAGCCTTGTGCTCTCTTGTTGAGCACCCGACAGTTTCCCTCAGTTGAGAGATAAGGGTTGGAGGTAGATACATTAGTTAGTTGGTTTATTTTCTCATGCAAATACATTAATTCCCCTAAGTTGAAGACAGACCTTTAAATAAATTAAAATCTATTGGAACACTTGCACAACATCATGATCTTTTGTTTTATTTACTATTGCAGTTATCGTTCATTTGGTTCAGTTCTACTTCAAGCTCATTTCGTACACTTTAGTTCATTTGCTTAAAGTATTTTATATTTGATGAATGTGGTCTTTTGATTATTGTGGCGAGCAAATGATTTAGATCAATTTGTGCATTTTGGAAATTTCATTGTAATCTTTGCTTGTGACTCCATATCTCGATTTAGGCAGGCACTGGTTTAGTAATACTATATTTCTTTTGCAATTATATTTGGTTTACGAACAAATGAAGATTTGTCTGTCATTTGAAATTATTGCATTTTTGCATGATTGATTGCCATAAAGCTTAAATTAATCTAATAATCTTTTTACTCCTAAAACACAACCTTTGAAACATAACAAATAGGGACTATCCCCCCTTGACCTTTTAGGAGTTGGGTCTAAACGGAGGAGTTAGGAATTGAGGTGACATTGGCTTCTAAACTCATAGTTTCCCTCGGGAACACACCTAGTGGTTGGAAGACTTTTCCATGGTCAAGTGTGTTTTGGGCGGCAACAATAGTCAATGGTCAAAAGATGAACACTCATTCATGGTATAATGTACGGTTCATTTTCCCCTACAGAGCAACATGGTGATGTTGACACTGAGAGGGGGGGTGAATCAGTGTGAAGCCAAAAATTAAACCTTTCTTAGCTTATCACGGTTAGCTACCAATTCATCAATCCATTACTCTACCATAATCATTTCATAAACATCATTCACAAAGCATAAGCATTTCATTCATAAGAATCATACCACAGAAGAACACCACACCATATAAATTTGTAATCGTTTTATATTATTTTGGTCCGGCTACAACCGTTAGGCAAAATCAACACCTACTGATATATATAGAGCACCTACTCTTAATCCAGGACCCTGCCTGGTTTTCTTAGACCCTGCTAAGAAGGGTTTGAGGTATCATAACCTCAAAAGCAATTCAAGCTTGCATTTACATTGAAGCTCACTGTTACATTACTTCATCACTTGTTGCTGGTCAATACTGCTGATTAACACTGCTGCAACACACCTGCTCTTTAATACTGCCAAGTTATCAAGGACTGCTCATCTCTGCTGTTGCTGGTCAGCTACTCATTAACTTCTTGTTCATCTACTCATCATCACTACTGTTGGTCTGCTTATACACTGCTGCAATAGTCTTCTCAATCTTCTCTGTTCATCTTCAGCTGGTCAACACTATTCATCACTGCTGGTCAATCTTTGCTTCATCACCATCGTGTTATGGATGCACTGCTGTAGGTGTATTATGTCATGGATGCACTGTTGTACTACTGCTTGTACACTACTATACACACCCTCAGACTTCATTAGTCATGCAGACCCAATCAATTCTGAACTTGTGCATACCATGCTTGTCAAGTTCAGCACAGTCAAGCATTCAGCTTTGTGACTGTCAAACATCAACGCAGATTAGGACTGTCATCATACACCATCAATCTCTAATACTGTTCCATCAATCTTCAATAGGAAATAAAGACTTCAGACTGTTTGTAAATATCAAACTCAGACTGGGCATTATCATCACAGTCTTCACTTTGCCATCAAATACAGGACCATGCACAAATGCTGAGAAACTTGGACTCTATCTGTTGAGATCATTGGATCTGAGGCTGCCTCAGGCATGTACAAGTTCAGAGGTTTGATCTGTCATAATCTTTCTCAAGATGATAAAGAAACCACATATCTCAACCTTAGCAAGTCTGCAAATTCTGGGACATAATCTTGCTCATTCTCAGCAAAAACTCCAGCATAGGAAACTCAAGATTTGAGCTTTAGCAAGTCTGCAAATTCTGGAACATAATTTTGCTCATCTCTGTCATTGTCCAGCTAGGGCATCATGCTCCCGCAATTTTCCACTTGTCCACCTTTTACTGCTGTGCTTTATAAGCCCCATTCCAATGCCTGCAAGATTATCATCAAGAATAGTTGGTGCAGCCTCTGAAAATCCTTCAAGACCTTCTTCACCAAATCTCCATGCAAGGCCATCAAGGCTCATCATGCCATCTAACCATATTTATTGCCAGTAGAGGGCTCCATGACCTTTGCAAGGTCAGTCTTCATCAAGGGTTCCAAGACCTACCTCATGGGCTTCTCCATTGTCTACCAAGGCTTCAAGACCATCTCTAGGGTCTTCTGCATCATTAGCTGGGTTTAGCTGGGTCTTCAATATCTTAAGCAAAAAGCATCAATGACATCAAGACCATGTTGGCATCAATGACAATTTCATCAACAATCTCCCCCTTTGTCATTGATGACAACAACTCATGCTCCCCCTATGAGCATGCTCCCCTTTTGTCTTCATCTCTCCCCCTTTGGCATCAATGGCAAAGGGTGTCCACATACCTGTCTTTGAAATCTCTGATCACTGCTGACTGCTCCCCCTGTCAAAATGCACGATCCTAGGACCTGTCTCTATGTCTGGAGAAACCATCTTCTCTCCTTTGAGTTCATTCTCTAGCCTCATGAACTCAAGGTGTGTTAAGGTCTTTGAGAGACCTTACACTTGGCTTGCCATGGGGCAGCCATCCTCCCTGCTCTGAGCAGCTTCTCCTATCCGCAACTGCTCGGTCTTCCTTATCCATACTTGCTTCTTGGCATCTGTCCTTTGAGCATCTATTCCTTCATTGTCCTTGCTGGTTTTCTTGGCTGAGCTATATGTTAGTCTTCTCATATCATTCCAACAGTTTTGTGCTTTGTGCCCAAATTTGTTGCATGACCAACACCTAACTGAGCTGTTGGAACTTCCAATACTTCTTTGATCCACTTCATTTCTCCATGCCTGAGCATATCCCTGACTATAGGCATTTGTCTTCTGATCTTCAAATCTTCTTGCTGATATATATGAAGTACTCCTTCTTGCTTGACTTTTTTGACTGGCACAATCATGGGCTTTGTGTCCAAATCTTCTGCAGGAGTAGCATCTCACTGTGCGACATGTGGCAGCAACATGTCCGACTTGATTGCATGTTCAACATCTAACTGTGACATTGGGGCTTCCAGCCCTTCTTCTTTCATGGAACCTGGGTCTTGGAGCTGTTTTCTTTATGAAGTTGCTTTGATGAACAGAACTAACTCCTTGTTTCACCTTTGAACTTCCAAAAACCTTGTTGTCATGTGCAGGTGCCTTGGGAGCAGCTTTGGACGTTGATGGACCTGCTTCTGGAGCCTTCAGAGACCAAGTGTCATCTTCAAGTTTCTCTTTGTTCTTCTTGTAACCAAGACCAGTTTTGTCGAGTGGAGATCTTTGGCAATCTAAGATCTTATCTAGGACAATTGAACTGTCCTGGAGCTTGACCACAGCTTCATTTTTCTTACCTTTCTTCCTGAGACCAACTACCTCCATTTCCAGCTTCTGGACTGTTTCCTCCTTTTCTTCTAGCTGTCTCTTCAAGATTTCTTCTGTCCTCTTGGCTTCCTCCAGCTGAGTCTTCAAGTCATGATTTACCTCTCTTGCTTCTTCAAGTATTTTTGAATCTTTATCATGGTTCTTTTGTTCTAGGGTTAGATTGATCAAATCAATCTTCAGTGGTTCCTTTTCTACTTCCTTTTCATTTAGCAATTTCAGCCAACCTACTCCTTCATGCTTAAGTTTCTTAAGCAACTCCTTTAATTCAACATTCTGCTTTTGGAGACTATCCATATAATCAAAGGTTGTCGTTCTAAACGCCTTGTAATCAGATTGATTAAGATCAACTTTGTTCAAGAACCAATCAGCTCTGAGATCTATGTGGCATACATAGTTTATAATTCTCTGTTTAGCTTTCAACATTGCTTCATCATCACCTGCAAGAACCTTCTCAATTTCATCACACAAGCTATCATAATCGCAAGAGTCCATACCTTTACTAGAGTCCTCTTCCTGTTTATCTTCTTCTTGATTTAGCTCTTCTGGAGGCTTGTCTTCTGATTTCTGATCTGTCTTTTCGGCTTCTGGTCTTGCCTTCTGATACTCACTCTCCACCTTGAACCATAGGTCTTTTGCCAAAGTGTACTCTCCTATACTTTCCTTCATTGAACTGGGAAGTCCATCCATGAGGAACTTCAAGGCTGTAGTGTTGTCCTTCTTTGCTTCCTTCTGTGCAGCTGATTTTCCTTTCTTGTTTGATGGAGCGGGTGGATTGATGACAATTTCCCAAACCCCAAACTTCTTCAGATAAGCCTTCATTTTGCTCCTCCAACTGAAATAATCTGCAACATCCAGTACATGCACGTCATTGCTTGATGGCTCTTTCTTTTCCTCCATTGTGTCTAAGGATCTCCTTCAAGCTTGCTAGGCTTGTTACGAAGGCCGGCTCTGATACCAATTGTTGACACTGAGAGGGGGGGTTGAATCAGTGTGAAGCCAAATTTTAAACATTTCTTAGCTTATCACGGTTAGCTACCAATTCATCAATCCATTACTCTACCATAATCATTTCATAAACATCATTCACAAAGCATAAGCATTTCATTCATAAGAATCATACCACAGAAGAACACCACACCATATAAATTTGTAATCTTTTTATATTATTTTGGTCCGGCTACAACCGTTAGGCAAAATCAGCACCTACTGATATATATAGAGCACCTACTCTTAATCCAGGACCCTGCCTGGTTTTCTTAGACCCTGCTAAGAAGGGTTTGAGGTATCCTAACCTCAAAAGCAAGTCAAGCTTGCATTTACATTGAAGCTCACTGTTACATTACTTCATCACTTGTTGCTGGTCAATACTGCTGATTAACACTGCTGCAACACACCTGCTCTTTAATACTGCCAAGTTATCAAGCACTGCTCATCTCTGCTGTTGCTGGTCAACTGCTCATTAACTTCTTGTTCATTTGCTCATCATCACTATTGCTGGTCTGCTTATACAATGCTGCAATAGTCTTCTCAATCTTCTCTGTTCATCTTCAGCTGGTCAACACTATTCATCACTGCTGGTCAATCTTTGCTTCATCACCATCGTGTTATGGATGCACTGCTGTAGGTGTATTATGTCATGGATGCACTGTTGTACTACTGCTTGTACACTACTATACACACCCTCAGACTTCATTAGTCATGCAGACCCAATCAATTCTGAACTTGTGCATACCATGCTTGTCAAGTTCAGCACAGTCAAGCATTCAGCTTTGTGACTGTCAAACATCAACGCAGATTAGAACTGTCATCATACACCATCAATCTCTAATACTGTTCCATCAATCTTCAATAGGAAATAAAGACTTCAAACTGTTTGTAAATATCAAACTCAGACTGGGCATTATCATCACAGTCTTCACTTTGCCATCAAATACAGGACCATGCACAAATGCTGAGAAACTTGGACTCTATCTGTTGAGATCATTGGATCTGAGGCTGCCTCAGGCATGTACAAGTTCAGAGGTTTGATCTGTCATAATCTTTCTCAAGATGATAAAGAAACCACATATCTCAACCTTAGCAAGTCTGCAAATTCTGGGACATAATCTTGCTCATTCTCAGCAAAAACTCCAGCATAGGAAACTCAAGATTTGAGCTTTAGCAAGTCTGCAAATTCTGGAACATAATTTTGCTCATCTCTGTCATTGTCCAGCTAGGGCATCACCACTGTTGCTTTTGCCTCAGTACTCCACAGTCAGCAAGCTCATCTTCCTCATCTTCATTGGAAGCCTTCTTAGCACAAACTTCTAACTTAAACTGTCTTCAAAAAGGTTCATATGGGTGGAGGAGAAAGTAACCCTGAAACTCAAAACCCAGTCAAACTTGCAAACAATTTGTTCAATTTGGGACTGTGGATAAAGCCTACAATAGCAGTCACAAATTTTGACTTTCTAGTAGCAGGGGAAAAATATAAAAATAAAAACCAAGAGAGTTATCCTCCCATTGCTGCAACTTTCAAAAATTTGCTACTGCCTCAGTCAAACCAGCGCAGATCCTCAGGCATGCTTCAAAAAGGTCTCTTGGATCTGTCCATAAATTCTGTCTAGAAGTGCATGTTGATTAGATTTGAGATCAACAATAAAAATACTTTAGACTATGGTCTAAGTTCTGCAACTTGTCATTGAGTAACCTTCAGATTTTGGCAATAATGGATGGCTGTATGAGACAGAATTAGCTTCCACGAATATCCTTTATCCACAAAAGAAACAGGCCGCAGCCTCAAATCTCAGGTCTGACAGATCTAATTCCTGGCATTTTAAAGAGTGTCTCCAGTTCAACTATAAGAAGGACGCAGCTTCAGATGAGTTAAGGAAGTCTTCTTTCCTGTAACATATGCCCTATACCAATAATGGATAGGTCGCAACCTCAGCAAGGATGCATTCTGTCACTATACAGAGGTCTCTGCGATCATAAGATTTGAGTTTGATTCCTCCACTGTTCATGAACTACGATCACATTTAGACTTGATTTTTTCTATTCTTCAAACGCTACAGGTCTGCAATTTCATACTCAGATTTGGGTCTCGAACCCTAGACCTTCAACTTCTTCTATTCAATTAAAAAAAAACTGAAGCATCACAACTGTATTAACCACAGAAATCATCAACATATTATATAAATGCTCAACAACAAAAACTGTCACGAATTGCTCTTAGTCCTCCACCGATAATTTCCAGTCTGTTGCAAATGTCCTTGCTGCTGCTCCTTCACTGCCCTTAAAAAAAAATATCTCAGAGCTATCCACCGAATCCATCCACACACAAAAAGTGAAATTGTGGGGGGTATTTATATTAGACCTCCTCTCCCTTTTTTTAATTTATTTATGAAGCCGACTAGTAGTTTTTCCACAAATTATGGAGCCGACCTGCTCTCCCTTTTTTTAATTTATTTATGAAGCCGACTTTGCAAGAAAGATTTATGCTTTCAATAAGGCCGACCTTACAATGATTCATCTTCTATATTAGTCTGTCACCTTGTCATCTCTGCTCATAACGTTGTTCAATCACATATCGTGTCATCAACACTTATCTTGTCTACTGTTTACAATATCATGTCCTTGTCCATCATGAATATATTTATGCCAAGATATGGATATATTCCTGCCAGAGTTTGTTCACGTCAAAACATCAAGGTACTTCCAAGCACTACTGCTGCTCATTACTTTTAAAACACACAACAGATGTTCATTCTAACACCTGTGGCTGCCTTTTAATATCATCAAGAACAAGTTCAATATATTATACTTCTGCATAGTCCTCAGTTTGTTTTCTGCTGTAGCAGCGTGTGTTAACTACGGAGACAAACTTGACTTATTCCAGATGTTTTGAATGGCAAGATATTAAGACAAACAAAAAGGCTCACTATCTTTGCAAGTAAGAACATCTACCGTTTTACTCATGAATTTGCCTTGGCCCAGATTCATGACATATCAGAGAAAACTATAGAGGCACCTTTACTGCTGTCTTTAACAGTCCCAAAAGCTCTCAGAAGGTATATACCCAAAATCAGAAATAATAGACAAGAAAATTAGATTCCTATCATGCTGCCGCAATTTTCCTCTTGTCCACCTTTTACTGCTGTGCTTTATAAGCCCCATTCCAATGCCGACAAGATTATCATCAAGAATAGTATTGGTGCAGCCTCTGAAAATCCTTCAAGACCTTCTTCACCAAATCTCCATGCAAGACCATCAAGGCTCATCATGCCATCTAACCATATTTATTGCCAGTAGAGGGCTCCATGACCTTTGCAAGGTCAGTCTTCATCAAGGGTTCCAAGACCTACCTCATGGGCTTCTCCATTGTCTACCAAGGCTTCAAGACCATCTCTAGGGTCTTCTGCATCATTAGCTGGGTTTAGCTGGGTCTTCAATATCTTAAGCAAAATGGTGGCATCAATGACATCAAGACCATGTTGGCATCAATGACAATTTCATCAACAGGTGAGGCTAATATGTCATGAATTACGTCTTTGTCATTTATTGGAAGCCCAAAAGGCTTTCTAGGGCACCTACCTTTGGAGGTTGACTAGTATCTTTTGTTGTGCAAGTAATTTGTTTTAAAAGGTTGCTTGGGAGCATTTTCATTATTCCACCCATGTATGAGTTACCGCCATTCCCTATTGTTCACTTATTCTAGCTTGTGTTGTGTGGATCCCCTTTTCCTTCATCCTAGATGCTTACAGTGTCGAGTATCAAGTCACTCCCACTGCCTTACCTTGTTTTATTCACCTTCACCCTTGACTAGCAAAATGGCCAAATCTAAGAATGAGTATACACTTGAGGTTCTTGTTTATAGCAACTGATTACTTTGATTTGGATCTATTATTTATATGTATTGTGCTTATAAAAGGAAGTGTACTTTAGTCTTACTACTAACATAGATAATTGAGCATGGTATATCCATTTTGTACTTGCAACATCAAAGATTTTCATTTGGGTCATCATTTTGATCATTCTTGACCTAGTCAACAACAGGGTCTGGGATGAGTTTTGGCCTATGGTGGTGGATGATGATTATTTGTGGTCTATCAGTGTTCATTTGACATATTCATGCTTCAGATAATGATTTATCATGGTGGTTTGTGTCATTATTGTGATTATCAACATTTATAGGCTTTCTTCTTATTATTATTCTGGTATGGATGGGGCCTTTGATGTATATTTTTTAGGACATATGGTGTATGAGTACTCATTCCTAGTAGTTTTGGACATTTTGAGTTCATTTACGCACTTAGTTTTCAGTTTCAGGCACTTGGTTTAGATTTATGGGTTAGTTTACTAGTTTGCTGCAGTTTGGCCTCAATAAATTAAAATAAAATGCTTTTCAGTGGACAATTGTTTCTCCTAGGGCACCATAGGGGCACATAGTGTGTAGCCTATTGATATTACCATATTGCTATGGTGTTGAGTCCATTTTTGCAGTCAATTGATGCCTAGGTTTAGTCAACAATGAGATATGAGCATTTTTATTTTCACAAGGCAACATTTTGACACATTAAAATAATGAAAATGGTTAATGAGGAAATCGATTTGGGTGATTGAGACAAGGAAATGGCATGGAATTGGTCTGAGGCATGTTGTTGATGTTATCTTCACTTTTTGGCATCAGTCTCATTCTTCATGGGGTCCTCACATCCTAGCATTCACCACTTGGGGGTGTTTTGATGTATTTTGAGGGGCATGACTTAGTGACTTTAGTCACTCTATGTTATGATTATTGATTATATCTTATGATTGTGCCATGGAGTCATGCTAGAGAAGGACATGTCATACCTCCTAGCCTGACCATGTGCTATGTTATGAATTATTGTTATCTTTTATGTGGTGTGCCCCTCCTTTGGGTGTCTTAGTGAGTGCGCCTCTCTTATTTGTGAGTTGATCCATGTGATGTATATCCGGATAATCTTAGCCGTTGATTAGAGTGATGCTATCTTATGATCCTAGCCCTTGATCTTTTTGGATCTAGGTTTTACGTATTTGAGAGATCTATATATTGAGATGCTTTCTCATTGTAAAATGACTTTTGGCTCTTGAGCTCTTGGGAATAATAAAATATTTTTGCAAAAAATCTTGGAAGCTTTGTCGAATGTCTTGTATGGGGATTGGAGAGTCTTTATCTTTCTAGCATTCTTGTGGATCTATGCTTTGCTAACACTTTTGCAGGTGGCTGTACTATTGGTGAAGATGATGATTTGATGGGGGTGCTATTGTGACTGAGCTCCATACTTCTTCGACAAATCGTTTTTGGGTTTAGGGAGTATCTTTATTGTATCTTGTGATCATCTTGATGCTCATTGTTTTTCTTCATCGATTTTCTCTCTCTTGTTGCAAATCGATTCTTACTCGGGTAGATCTCTTTTACAGGAGGAGGGTGCTCTTGGTCTCTGGAGGGCAAGTCGATTTCACTTGGCATTGCATAGAAAATGCTCCTAATTGATCAAAAAGGGAAGATCATCACCATACAATGTTAGTAGCAAGTATTTCCAGGTATGTTTGCATCTATTTTATTTTTCTAGGGCTTAATCTAATTGTCACCACAAAACCCACGTAGGAATAAATGTAAAAACTCTAGATCTAAAGTTTCAACTCAATCTGACTCCATTTTCCCTTGGATATAACACTCGTCTTCTTTAGGTAGGATTTCCTCCTTGGGCTTTTTGTCAAATTTTCAGATCTATCAGTTGGGTATGCTTGCACCCATCTCAAATCAATAGATCTACTCTTCAAGCATCTAGATCTAGTCATTTTACATCCTGATCTACTCTCTTGGGTCCAGTTTTTCCCTAATTGCATAAACCCTAGGTGGATCTAACTTGGGTATTTCCTCTTTGGACTAGATCTATCTATATCTACTTTTCCTAAATTCCTTGTGGTACATTTCTCTTCAAGTTGGGAAATTTTCCATTACCTTAAGCCTCCCCAACTTGGCCCTAACCTCACATACCACATTCATCTTATTAGATCTAAATCAATCTACTCATTGCTCATCTTTTGTATCCATTATTTATCCCTTGGAGTGTCTTGAGGAGGTTCACTAGCCTTGATAGGCTAGTAGGGTCTCCCCCTTGATCATTCTACAATTTGATCTAAAGTGACAACAGCCCGTCCGGTGTGATCACTACCTTTAATTAGTAGTGGACGAGGCCCTTGCGGTGTCACCGGTTACTACTTCACCTCTTCAGTCCCGGATAGGATACCTTTAGTGGGTAGCTACACTAAGTGTGATAATAGTAACTTAATATAATGCAACACTATAATTATGCTAGCCTTGTGAAGAGGGCTTTAGCCTTTAGCAAACTTATCTTTGCTCAAGGCCAACCTATCCTCTCATAAGGAAAGGAACCCTAAGGGGAAACTCCAAGGAGATTCTCCTTCTAAGATCAAAGTAACTTGTGCTTGTACAATTTCACTTTCATTCAAGTAATATTTTATTGGTTGATCTTTCCATAACATACTCTTTCATAGTTCAAGTATTCATACAACATTAGTAGTTCACACTGTTACCGACTAGGCTGCACCTAGTTGGACTTTCAGTGAGCCGCCAGTGATGAACAAGATACTTGTTCATATTCAGAGTTCAGAAGTCCTTTCAGG